>JBAFWW010037948.1:0-11918 GCA_036873685.1 Agapornis canus | reverse complement strand
TGTCGGTGTCTGCATCCCTGCCCCCGGCCACCACGAAGCCCCCTCCCCTCCATAGCGCAGCATGAGGTAACTGCGCGCGACCCCGCCCTGACCGGCGCCTTTAAGCGCGGCCGTCACGTGACCTGTCGCACCTGCCGGCGGAGGGCGTGCCGGAGAGAGGGGGATGAGGTTGGCCCTGCCCACCCCCTTCCGCTCTCCGCCTTCGCCCCTCCCCGCCCCGCGCATGCGCGCAGGGCAGGACGGTCGTTTCTCGCACCAAAAATGGCGGCCGCGATGGATGTGGACACCCCTAGCGGCACCAACAGCGGGGCGGGCAAGAAGCGCTTCGAAGTGAAGAAAGTGAGGACCGCCGGCAGGCTCCTCGAGGGAGGGAGCGGGGGAACCGGGGCCTGCCTGGTGGCGGCTAGCGGGGCGGGGAAGAGGACCCCTTCCTGCTTCCCTCACGGAGCCGGGCGCTCGGTTCCGCACCGGCGCGGCGGGAGGGGAGGGGCGGGGCGGTGCCTGCGGGAAGCCTTGGCATGAGCGTTGGCCAATAGTTGAGGCGGGTCGCTGCACGTGGAGCGGAGCCTGGCCAATCAGCGGGCGCGGCTGGCGGGAGGTCTGAAAGGGCTGTCCCTGTCAGGGTTTGGAGGGCCGGGTGCTGCAGCTCTGCCGGGCCTGGGTTGCGCTGTGCCCTCCCTGGGGCCCCTGGGCAGCTCGATCCGAGGAGCAGTGGGGCAGTGCTGCCTCCTTCTCCTCAGCCCCGGCCCCTCTGCACCGTGTGCTGCGTTAAGACGCCTTGCACAAATTCATGGGGCTCCTTTTTATTTCCTTATTTAAATCGAGCCATAGCATCGTGTGTGTAGTCAGCAAGCGGTTTGCTGTCACCCTGGGTTTGTCTGGTCCTCCCAAACAGCCATAATATTGCTTTTGTGCCCAGTGCCACCAGTTTGTCAGGTGGATGGTGATTATAGCCCCAGGCTGTTGCAGGAGGGAGCAGAGAAGGTGGGGAGGCTGTGTGAGCTTGTGCTGTGGTAGACTTTGACGGAAAATGACTCCTGGGCTGGCTATCAGGAAACATTTCCAGTGCTCTGTGCTTCGCTTGACATGCAGCTGTCATCGCTGGTGGTGGAAGCCTCTGTACAGAACTGCAGCTCTGTGCTGAAGGAGGTGTCTGGGTGACGTGATTGCTTGTCCTTAGGAAATAAGGGCAGATATAATAGTACATGAGAGGAGCAGGAAGCAGCACCCTTTATGTGTCAGTGGCATTTATCCTCCCCAGCAAGGTACCAGCATGCAGTACATTGTGTGTATGGCTCTGGTTGTAGGAGTAAATTATGATGGGACATGAGATCTCCTGAGAGCATGGGAGAGAGAAGGGTGCTGGGAAGTTTCATCCTAGCTGCCTTGGCATGTGGATGAAGTCCTTGAGACCCAGGAGGTTGGCTAGACCTGAAGTTGGAAGGTGGGGGGGAAAAAATCAGATCACAACTGACCCATTTCATAAATGATGTAGTAGTATTCTAATGGGTTTTTGTATTGGCACTAATGAAATATTGAAGTACTGATCCAAATTGTTACTGCTTATCAATATTTGGCAGTGTGTGTTTCTCCTTCAAAATCCCAAACTGAGGAGAAGCAATGAGAATGTTAAAATGAAAATGGAATGTAGTAGAGAAGATTTACTGTAGTAGAGGCAGTGCAATTATATACTGAAAATATAGACTACTTACATAGTAAATGAAGATCATCTTGGCTACCAATCTGATTTGCTTTGAATGCTGAAGGCAACCCCGTCTTTTTCATACATTTACAAAAGACCTGATTACTGGGGGTTTTGTGCAGAGGAATGAAAAGGCACTATGCTTTCCTGCATAGCTTATCTTAAAGTCCTCATTCTGAATCATTTTCCTAAGATTGCCATGGAAATTTGTAGCATGGAACAAAGAGGAGATTGTTCAGGAGTCAGTGAAAGTGTAGCATTAGTGATGATTTTAGTTCTTGACCCCAGCTGCTCTGAGGGAGGTGATTACTAAAAGAACTGCTGCAAGTAATGGAAATTCCTTTTAAAATAGCACCTGGACTGGCTTTTCTCCAAGGCATAGTCCTCTCCATCAGAATTGGAGACATATGTGGCTTGAGCTGCAACCTTGCCTCTGGATCTCGAATAGATATGCAGATGTTTGCATTTGTTTAACAAAAAAGGGGACTAGGAGAGTTACCTTGTTTCTGAAGTTGGAAGGAGACATTGAGTCTGGGAGGTTTGTGAGAGGAATGTACTACTGCTTTCTAGTAACCTGAACCCATGATAAAGAATTACTCTGGGCTTCTAAGGTATCTTTTTTAAGTATTCCAGCTTTTCCATTTAAAAAAATACATGTGATTTTGAAACAACAGATTTCTGTGTGCTGTAAATTCAGTCAAAACTATGTTTTTCTTTTTCCCCTCTTTCTCTCCAGTGGAACGCAGTAGCTCTGTGGGCATGGGACATTGTGGTTGATAACTGTGCCATTTGCAGAAACCATATTATGGACCTATGTAAGTAAATGGTGGGGAAGATAGTGGCAGTTTTGACTTGTATGTGATGCATAGCTGAAAGTTTCCTCTGTTGAGGGTATAATTCAGCACATGCATCTTTCAGTTAGGAAATAAGTCTTCACACTGCAAATACTAAGTTCTATTTTATGTAATGCTGAAAACCTATGATCTGTTTTTGTGACCCTTGTCAACTATACTGCTTTTCTTGTAAAGAGCAGAATCACTTTGTACCACAGCTATAGATGAGGTGATGTTGCTGAGTGTATTCGGGATACAACAAAGGAAAAGGGGTAAACAGCCAGAAGGAACTGAAATTGTTTGGGGTATTGCTCACAAAGAGAGGTATTAGATTTTGGAGTCAGTCATGTTGATATAGGTATCCACTTTTTGATGACACTCATCAGGATGAAGTCTTCTAACACTCTGTGTCTGGCCAGGAAAGGTTTTGGACCAATGACTTCATCTGATTCTTCATTCTACAAGAACTACTTTGCCTGAATAAGTTAGTTCATATTATATTGTGGGGAATCCTGTAGCCACTTAGAGAATTGTTCATATACAAAGGAGAGTCTAAATGATGCCTAAATAATTAAAATAATAGTGTCGCTAGTATTGGTTTGATTTTGTTTTCTGTAAAACTTTGATGGTTCAACTAACATATAGGCTTGCTATGTAGGGAAATAAAGAGATAATGGAATTAAGTATACAAATTTCTGTTATGAAATAGGTGTGCATGTATAAAGTCACTGGTTTCAGTCCCTTAAAGGATTGATAATGAGTACAAGACCATTTTGTTTTCTTCTCAAAAATGACAAGGTACTGCTGGCACCATAACTGTCCATCTTGTTTCAGTCATGAGGGGCAGAAGACCTTTTAGCATACCCCCCAGTAGAAATTTGCCTTATTTGCCTGTACTACCAGAATGTGAGGTTGGTGGAACCTTCCTAAACTGGAGCATGTACAGCTACAGTGCTTGGGAATGGCCTGTCACGATCCCAGTGTGATAGTTTTGTTGCACTTTGTTTTTACACAGTCACCTTTGGAACTACCGGTCATAGTGATTTACTGTCACTGAGCCTATCTGAAAATAAATCGTTTCAGAAAAATGAGACCCCAAGTTTATAGTAACAACTAACGAGAGATGGACCTGGTTTTACATCACATGTAAATAATAATTTCAAAACTACTTTCATAATTTTTTGTTCTTTGTTTGGGTTTTTGTTGTTTGGGTTGTTGTTTTTTTAATAGAAAACACATTGTGACACACAAGGCTGAAAATGGGTTAAGCATCTTCTTTTCTCAGCTTTCGGACAGATATGTCTGTATTTTGAGCCTTCCCATGCCTCAGTTTATTGCTGGTTATTAGAAAGGGAATGACAACACTAAAAAGAAACAAGTGAGAATAGGGGCCATGAAGTATGCTGATGTTCTTTGATGTAAAGATTTTCTTTTTAAGTGCCTCTAACCTGTACCATCTTGAAAAGTAATTTCAAAAGGAGGTGGACACTTGGTTACTAGTTAGTGTCTTAGATTTATGATATATTAGAGAGGAAAGCATGTTACTGACAGGCAAATGGAATTTTAAACACTAGTTAGGATATAAGTTACATCCACAGTATTTCCAAATGTGTAGAATGAATATACAAAATCCTGTAATTCAAGATAGTTATTCATGACAAGCGGGATATATTGTAGGATAGTGGATTCTGGTATGTTTCATTTTATGAATCTGCCTCAAAATTAATAGTGCCTCCCATGACAGACTAAATACAGCCTCAGATATTTGTTATTTTTTATAAACAGCAGATAGGGCATGGAGATGAAGGAGAGATGTAAAGGAACTGGAAGGAGAGTGGATCGATGTTATTTTCCAGTAGTGAATTTCTTGTGTCAGTTCTTGGGGGGTGGAAAAGGGAAAACCAGATACTACCAAAATGGGGGTGGAGTTGAGAGTGTATAGGTAGGCTAGGCAAAACAGTGAAGGAAGAGGATGTAGGTAGATTTCTTCCCCCCTCTCTCTTTTTTGTCGCTCAAGCATAACATGTTATTCGTTTGCATATGAGCAATGTTACAAAAAGCCTGGACAGCAAAAGGCAGACCACAATTGACAGTATACAGAGTAGAAGGGGTATCTAAATTGGTGTTCCGAGATCAGTATTGGCTCTAGATTTACTTACTTCCTTGTTACAGACCATTAATGTTGTTAAACAGCACTTTAATTAGATTTTCAAACATAAGATGTGAAGTAATGGGAAGTTGAAGAAAAATTAATAGAATGTGCAGGGAAGAACAACACAAGATTCAATTTGATAAAATGCAGAATGCTAATGTCTCTCTCCTAGTACTGAAGAGAAACTTTCAAAGTGCAATCATTAAAAGAGTGATAGGTAACATCAGCCATGCTAATGGAAGGTTGTTAACATTGCAGTCAGGCATCAGTGTTAAGGTGTCATGCAGTTCACCTCATGCACGTACATTATGATTTGGTAATAAGAATGGGCTTGGATTTATGAGAAGAATAAAAGAACAGAACTAAGTATATATAGTTTCCTAAGTCACAAGTAGGAGTGGAAGATGATAGCGGCATACATGTATTTTGGGAGTGTGATACCAACAGGATATACTGAGTGTCATACAAGGGGTTTATAAGTAGAAGGAATCATATGATGATATGATAGGGGGAACTTAGGGTAAGGATTTAGTGAAATCTGCAGATAATTCTTAAGAAATTGGAGAGAATTGCAAGGGGAAAATTCCGAAGTTGCTCAGGGCTTGAAAAACTAAATTGAAGAGCCCATTCTGCATTTTGAGGGGCTAGATTAGACTCTAAGGGACCTACAGTCCAACTGCCTTACCAATTCAGGGCATGTTGTTAAGGGCATTTTCCAAATGTCTTAAATACTGACAGGCTTGGGGTATTCACCACCTCTAGGAAGCTTGTTTCAGTGTTTGACTACTCTCTTGTTAGAGAAATGCTTCCTAATGTCCAGTCTAAACCTCCCCTGAAGCAGCTTTGAACCATTCCCATGCATCCTATTATTGGTTGTCAGGGAGAAGAGCTCAGCGCCTCCCTCTTCACTTCCCCTTCTCAGGAAGCTGTAGAGAGCAATGAGGTTGCCCCTCAGCCTTCTGTTTTCCAAACTAGACAAACCCAAAGTCCTCAGCCACTCCTCACAGGACAGCTAGAATTGTACTTGAAGTTTATTTGCCTGGTTATTGGTATTATCTGTCTCTGTTTTCTGAGCGAGTACCTGATATGTCATATTAGCCAAGCTATGTGTATTTATTTCTCTCAAATAAGTTGATCCCTTCATGACACAGATTTAGAAGGCTACACATGAAGAGAAAGGGAAACCTATACGTTGCTTATCTTTGCTCAAGTGGAAGCCACTTTGAAGAGCTTTTGCCATCAAATTTACCAGTGCAGTGGGCTATTGTAGCTGCGAATAAGACAGGTATTTCTGTTACTTGCCATTATGGCTACTTAAATCTTGGTTTACTTTTTTTGTTAGATATACAGAAAAGTTCTGCAACAGAAAATGTATAGGAAGAGCAATTGTTCTTAATAGAGGCTGAGATTCAGAAGTTGCCATTATATAACGAGCATTTCTGTAACTCCCTGAGTTGAAATGCTTCCGTTGCATCTTTCACAATTATTTACAGGTATTTCAGGTTTTAGCTGTATCTTTCTGCCTGCACCTACAAATACTCTGTCAAAAGCAAGGCAACAGAAGAGTTCTTCAGTGTTCCTCCAGTACCTTTTACTGTCTTGCCACTTCTTTTGGGTCAGCAGACAGTAAATGGCTTCTCTTTCTTTCAGAAGTCAGAATTAGCAGCTTTCATTCTTGGCAGCAATTGATCATTTGTTACATTTCTTTGTTAAGATACTGGCCTTTTCTGAAATGAGGCAAGTAGGAGACTCAAAAGTGCTTCAGCTTTTGGGAGGCCCTTTTTTGGCAGCCAGATTTAGTGATGCTAGCAGTAATCTCCAGCCTGTTTGATGAGAGAGTTAAATCTGGGTGTCTTGTTGGAAGAGCCTTACATCAGCACCAGAGAACTCCTCCTCGGCTATGTTTGCAAAAGTTCATCTGTCCTCTTAAGCTTTTGGGACTGTATTTACTTCTTGGCAAATGTTTGAGTAACACTAAAATGAATTTTAGTGCTGCTTTTCTTCCTTATCTAAACCACCTTTCTTCCCTCTCACTCCCTCTCACTCTCACAAAGTCCATTAAAGCTTAAAAAAATCAAATAGTTGTATTGTGTTCCAAAGCATACAGTTCACAGTTTAGGTCCACTTAGAGAGGGAAGGAGTTAAATTTTCTTCCTTCAAATGAGTTTCCTCTCCTTTTCCCACTACTCATGTTCTCTCTGCTCTCTGTTACTTTACAGACTCATGCCAAATACTTAATATCATATGCCCCATGATACTCAGCAGGATCATAAGTCTGTACTGCAGTAACAGTATTTTGGCAATCTTGGATGTCAAGTTTTAAACAAATGTCCAAAGTAACTGAAACTCTTCAAGTTTCTTGAGCATTTCCCATTTCCATAACCAGATTTAGTTTTATTGCTGTATGGACTGAGGGCTTAAGGAATTAAAACTTCAGATGTTTCAGGTGCACTAGATTGTATTCTTCTGTAGGCTGGATGGCTTTGGACTTCCACTAATGTGCATCTTGATGTAAAACATAATAAATACAGGTTCATTTGAAACTTGCAGAACAGTCATTGCTACTGAGTTTCTGTAAACCTCAGTCTTGGTTTGAGTAGTTCCTCCTTACAAAGGTTAACTGATCTCTCTCACGTGTGGTGGAAAAACAGGCCCTTCTCTGATTTTGTTCATCTCCACACCTGAAAGAGAGTGACAAATGAAGAAAGGAAAGATCAAGTAAACATCACTTTTTCCAGCCTAACCTGTGGGGTTTGAAAGTTTTTGAATCTTTAATTGATGAATCAGATTCCTTTTTCTCTGAGCATATTTGGGCACACAAACAGTGAGGAGACAATTGGAGCTTATTCAGCCATTTTCTTTGCCAAGGTCTGCAAAACAAGCCAGCAACAAGCCCATGTATTGAGTTCTGAGCTGGGTTTTTTTAAATTACTATGCTATTAGCATGGGTCTTTTTAAAGTAATTTGGCCTTAACATTGAAAGAAAGCATCCTTTCACACTTCTTAAAACTATTTATTAAGGAAGTTAAAACTTCCTTTAATACTTTAGGAAGTAAAATGTTGGTTTTGTAAGTTTGTGCTGGTGACTGAGGAGGGAGGAGTTGGTAATCCCTATTTTCTCCTGAAGTTCTTCCTTGAGCTGGAGCAGAAGTGAATTGTTCAGGCCCTAGAATGGAGGACCAAGCTCCTGGATTTATTTTCCCAGTGCTGTTTTTCCTTCCTTCCCCACTTTCTGTTGTCTTTTTCAACCATGTCACCTTATACAAAACCCCTAAAACACAACCTAAACCCATAAATCGTCTTTATGCTATTTGGGATCCTCCTGGGTGCTCAATTCCAAGGTATAAAAATCTCAAAACATGATTTTGTAAACTGTATTCCCCACTGTGTGTTTTTGGTGTGTACTTACCTGTCACAAGACTAGAACAAAAGACAGGCAAGCCCCAGGGTTACAAGAGCAAATTAATTTGTAAATATAACTGATACTACATAATGTCTGACAAAACAGTAATTGATGTTAAGAGAAGGAATCTACCAGTTGGTGTTCCATGTCCGTCTTCTACTCCTGCATATATGTGTTTAATCTTTGTTTCCACAGGCATAGAATGTCAAGCAAACCAAGCATCAGCTACCTCTGAAGAGTGCACAGTTGCATGGGGTGTCTGCAATGTAAGGAAGACTGTTCTGTTGCGGAGCTCATGTGTGGTGATGCTATCCCCTTTTTTCACAACTTGGGACAAAATGAGTTCTATAAAATGTTTCAGATAATCCACCAGTTAAAAAAAAGAACTTTAAGCACCATATGTTTTAGTAGAGTGTAGAAAGGAGAGAGAAGGTGGGGGGGAGGTGAGAGTTGGAGAGGTGTAATATAGAAGACACAGAAGAAAAGGGAGGAAAATAGGCCTTTTTTTTCTTTAATTTTAAAATAATAATGGATCTTGGAGCATGATTTCCCTGATCAAGGTTCTGCCTAGGAACTATGCCATCTTTTTTCCTGGCAATAGGATTATTTTGATCTCAGCATGTTTGATTTGTCCTTGCACAGGTTGATTTGAGGAGTCAGTATGGGGTAACAAGGTAGTTTGCTTTCCATTTCGGAGAGAGATCAAATCTGTTCTAGTGTATGATCTCCAGCTTGTCAATTTTTTGCTGTATGCATTCCTTCATACATGGTCCCACTACAATGTGACCTCAGACTTGCATATCTCCTGGCCAGCCTGGGCCTGAGTTGGAAGGTAAAATGTTCTATAATGAAATAACTACCTGTTCCTCAGCCCCATCCTCACTCTGCTGTGGGATCAAGTCACAGTGTGATAATACCAGGGCAGGATTATAAATGTTGCAATTCTGTTTGTAGAGGACAAGAGCAATTTTTTTAACCATGTCAGGGTATTCTAGTGTCAAAATTATGTCTTTGTGTGCAAGAGTTCCTACAAGTGGAACCTTGTTTTTAACTAGCTGTATAGGGTACAAAAAAGGGTGACTTTATTTTATGTTTAATAAAACACAAACAGATTCTGGTTTTCTTTCTAATTTTGCAAGTCCTTTTTAATTCAGGCTTTGGTTTGTCCAGATGACTGGCAGAAAGGTTAAGCTTGTATACGTACATAGCATCCCTGCTACTCACTATGAAATCCTTTCTCTTGTCTTTCTGATTATGCTTCTTATCAGCATCTGATCTGCCAGTTTTAGCAGCTGCTAAACTCTGTGTTCTTTCCTCCCTCAGAAGTTAGTCTGTTAGCAGTGCATGCACTGTGGAACAGGGTCCCTGCTGCCATTTCACTAATATTCCCTTCCTCTCTGAAACTCTGGATCAATTCCTTGGTGTTTACCAGTGAGCTGGCTGATTAGTCCTCCTCACCTTTGTCTGCAAACACTTGCTACTCTCTTCTTACCCTAATGCTTTCAGTGGTAGTTTTCACATTGAGATACGTTTGTGTATTCTGAAGTGATGTGAACTTTCTCTTTCAGCATGCTTTCCACTTCCACTGCATCTCTCGCTGGCTCAAAACTCGCCAAGTATGTCCGTTGGACAACAGGGAATGGGAGTTCCAAAAGTAGGTATCCTGCAGGTTTTAACATGAAATACCCAATTATCCTTCTGTTAATAGAAATTATCGATATCAGATATTAATGTCTCTTATCTGTGAGTCTGAGGGCATAGGTACTGTTGGGAAAGGGTTTTTTTTCTCCACCTTTGCTGTATAAGAACCTTTCCTTAGTCACCTGATGCTAAATGAGCTCTGAAGGAGGCCCAGACACTGCGAGTTAGGTGGCAGTTGGTAGGAAGCAGTGATCTCTATTGACATTTTCTCTAAAGAACAGAGAGCAGGAAAGAAATGGAATTCACTCAAAGTGGGCCTCAGGTGAATATTATGCTGCCACATGAGTAACTTGGGTTTAGAAAATGACCTGAATTTAGTTGCATGTGTTCCAAAGCATTGCTGAGGTGCCAGACATCTTATTTGGTCCCTCTGTATCTTGGTGATTTGTTTTATAACTCTATTAGGCTTAGAGATTCCTACAGCTGATTTAATAGCATCTGGAAATCAAATGTCCGTGTAGCCATTGCTACAGCCTTGGACCATTTGTTCATAATTTCTGTATTCTTTGTTTTGTTTTGTGTTTTTCAAAGCTCTGATGTCAGAATAACAATGGGTGAGTTTTGGGGGGATAATTGTGTTTTGAGATGTAATTGTGCATTAAGAGAAGTTAAGATGTTTGCCTAACTGAGCAAAGTAGTGGAAGCTGAGCCCATGTTGCCTGGCTGGTGACTTAATACTGCATGGGCAGCATGATGAGGAATGGAGGTGTGAATGAATGTTGTCTTCAGGTGCTCACTAATATGTCTGGGGCTATGACAAGCTCTAGCCTTGTTTTCATGCAGGATATATTTGAAAAGAGGTTCAGGGTAGATGATGATGATACTGAGGGTCTCGTGCATGTAATATTGTGGATCGCTCAGGCTTTCTTCTAAGTAGGTCTGGATAGACTTTTAGGGGAAGTGAAATAATGGAGAACATCAGAAGGTTTCCATAGCATAGCATTTCACTTTCATCTGGGTGACATGATAATTACATCCTGGAAGAAGGAGAATAAATCTGCTCTAGTATGAAACATGGTTTCTTAAAAAGCATTAACATATTGTCTGTTTGCAGGTATGGGCACTAGAGAGATGGTCACCATGCTCCTGCATATGTCATCAGCCTCAGTTGTTCTTGTCACTATGGATTTGTTTTAGCAACTTGGAAAATCAGCAATGTACACCAATCTTCTTCAGTCTTGTTGTATTGAATAAAATCCTGCTGGAGCTTCCTGTCAAGTTCTTTTGTCTTGTGTTAGGAGTGGGCAGTCAGTGAACAAGAGAAGAGAATTATCCGCAGACCAGGGATTTAAGTGAGGCAGCTCTTAAAATGAGTAGCCCTTCCTGTTGCTATGCCCAATTTTTGGCTGGGTGTTTTGGTCTTACTTCCCTAAGGTTGAGCCACACCTCTGGCTCACTGAGGTCAGCATTAATCTTCACTGTGTAGTGCAATGGGTGCAGGACTTGGCCTGGCTAAGTGTGATTTGTGCAAATAGCATTTCATGTGGACACGCTTTTTGGCAGCTCAGTTGAAATGATGAGCTGTGTAATTAGGAGTTGTGTCATTATTAGAAGCTACTCTCCCTTCTGCTCTTGGCTTTCACCAAAGCAGCTCCCCTGGAAAGCAAAATTTGACTAATTGTTCCCAGTTTCATCTGCTTAGCTTGGGGGACATTAACTGCATGTTAGTTTTTATCCTTGCTCGTAAAGCACTTTCCTGTGTCAGGTGAAAGTAAACTCAGGAAATTCACCTGCTAGATTGGCTGGAAGGCAAAAAATAAGCATTTGAACAAACTTAATTCTTGGTTTGCTTCTTACTGGTATTTTCCCCGTCAGTTCAGGCCAAGCTGCAGTTCTCACTGGCTGACCATTGTTACTCTGAAAGCTACGTTACGTTTTGTTTGGTGTCTCCTCTGCCACATGGTCTGGTATCCTCCTCCCCGTAACGAATCCTGGCTTTTGGCAGATTTTGGCTGTCATGGTTTAAGCCCAGCCACGCAGCCACTCTCTCACTTCCTTCTTCCTCCCCCCAGCTCCCGCAGGCATGGGGAGGAGAATCGAAAGAATGTTACTCCCATGGGCTGGGGTAAGAGCAGTCCAGTAACTAAGGTATAACACAAACCACTGCTGCTACCACCAGTAATAATA
>JBAFWW010037945.1:23539-48847 GCA_036873685.1 Agapornis canus | reverse complement strand
CTCAGCCGTTCCCCATCACACTTGGGCTCCAGGCCCTGCACCAGCTCCATTGCCCATCCCTGGACCCAAGAGCCCAGCTGCACCCTGCTGCTCACAGATGAAGTCAGAGCCACGTTCAATGCTCCAAATGTGTTGGGTTTGGATTTCTCTGGCTGAAGTCAGGGGGAACAGCAGGAGATCAAAGCGCCCCGGAGCGTGATGTTTATTAACCACATTATGAGATAAAAACAAAGGGCTCTGCTCTTGCTCTCCTCACAAGCCAGCTGCAGCTCTCCCTGCTGTGTGCTGCAGGGCAGGGCGGAGGCAGTGCTGATTTGGCTATCTGGCTCTGCTCAGATGCCTCCCTCCTCATTCCAGCACTCCCAGCTTTCACTAGCAACTGTTCCCAACGCCTCTCCACAGGCTGCCACCTCCTTTCTGCCTTCCTGACGTTTCACATACTTTCTCCCCCCAAGCCACAGCAGCCAAACAGGACTTTCCTCATGAGCAGGCCAAGAAAGAGCCCACGAGCCTGGCACACACAAAGGATGTTTTCAATCTTCCTTTCACTCCCTGACATTTACACGGAGGCAGAAAGTGCCTCCTGGCCCGAGACACTCATTCAGGGAGCATTTGGACTCCAGAGGTCAGAGTCAGCTCACAAAGATGCCCCAAAGGGCTCTCAGGAAATGGAAGGAATCCTTCCCCAGCTCTCAGCTCCTCACATGTGGTGCTGCTGCCTGGTTGTCACTGCCTTTCTCTGCTCCCTCTGAAGCATCTCAGCCTCCAAGTGCAGAGCAGTCACAACAGGCTCTTACTGGTGTCTCTTCTCCCCTGCTCTGCTCACCACCTTCCTCTGCAATTACTTCAAGGCACATATCACTATCATCCTCATGAGGTTGCTTTATATTCTCCCCCATTAGGATTTCACCCCCAAAACAGTAACCTAAAGTGTATGTCTTTGCAGTGAGACCTCCAAAAGTGCTTAAGACCACGTTGGAGCAAGCTGCTCTAGTGGAAGGTGTCCCTGCCCATGGCAGGGGTTGGAACTGGAGGAGCTTTAAGGTCCTTTGCAACACAAACCACTCTGGGGTTTTGTGATACAACTGAGAGTAAATAAACCCATTTTCAGAAGCCTTAGACACAGGATGAGCACTGACAGGGTGGTTCTGTGTCTCTTCCCTTTGCAGAGCAAACCAGGAGAAGATTAGGCAGAGACAATCCATCCTCCCACCACCACAAGGGCCGGCTCCTATCCCAATCCAGCATGACATGCGAGGCTCAGCGATGAACAGGAACCGGGTGGCACCCCCTTCCCAGCATGATCCAGGTACTGGGAGCACTCAGCAAGTGGTGGGATTCCCAGCCCTTCTGAAATAGCCTATGGTCACCCTGTCCTGTTGGAGCACAGAGAAGCCCAGTGGGTTTTCACTGTGTTACAACAGACACATACCAGAGGTACAACATGTTGTTGCATCTCTGCTGTGCTTTATGAATGCCTAAAAATCAGCCATGGCAAACACTGGTATTCACAGGGCTCACAGGAAGCATCATCTGCTTGACCACAGCTCAATAAATCAAAGCTCCTTTAAACTTCTTGTAACAACACTACTTGGGATATGGAAATTCCCAAAATATTTCAGAGCTGCCCCATCCCTTGCAGTGTTCAAGGCCAGGTTGGACAGGGCTTGGAGCAAACTGCTCTAGTGGAAGATATCCCTTTCTGGGGCAGGGATTGGAACTGGATGAGCTTTAAGATCCTTTCCAACCCAAACCATTCTGATCCTATTATTGCTTCTCCTTTGAAACACACCTTATTGCTTTCCTTACACAACTTGTCAAAACTGTTCACCTCATCTTAAAGATGACATACAATTTTATGCGGTCCTTTGCCAGAACTGCCTCCCCAGGTCTCCCACTTGATACCCCACTGTCCCAACACCTCCTGCCCCGGCCCTTCCAAACCATGTTACATTGAGCTGACACATTCATTTCACAAGGGGCTACCCCTGTATTTAATGGAGCTCATTTTCAAGCTTGGAGTAAATTCGTTTTCTCTCCCTGACTTCTCTGCAGACTATGAGCGACGAGGCTCCGGCTGCCACGACCACGAGGAGTCCCGAGCCATCCTAGCACAGAAGATTGAGAAGGAAACGGTGGGTAACAAGAAGGGTGCATGGTCAGTAGGGAGAAGAGAGGAAGGAAGCAAAGGGCTCTTCCATGAACAGATACTTAATGCATAGTCATTGCCAAACTACTACCTACTGTGTATGAAGGTGACCAAAAGCAAAGCTCCATCACTGGGTTGGTTACAGTTCCCTTTGACCAGATGCAGCTCTGCTGATTTCAGCTCTGCTGCTCCCCAGCCCACAGCCTGGTCTTGGGGTTGTTTTCCAGCCATCCATTAGCAGGGGTCACTTGTCACATTGATAAGTACAGCACAAGGCACAGCTTTGTGTTTGGGAAGTGATGAATTCAGCTTAACTCTATGCCTGGATTCCCTGTTCCTGCGCATTGCTGCAGGAAGTGAGGCAGGAGCAGGGCAGCACACTCAGGGATTCACTTTGTTACATTTGTGTCCTCACAGCAAATCCTGAACTGCACTCTGGATGACATTGAGGTGTTTGTCGCCAGGCTTCAGAAGGCTGCAGAGGCATTCAGGCAGCTCAACCAGAGGAAGAAAGGGAAGAAGAACAAGAAGAAAGGGCCAGCAGGTACACGGAGCAGCTGGGAGAAACAGGGAACCCAGGGGCATGGATGAACAGCCTGGTAGTGTTCAATGCCAGGTTGGACACAGGGGCTTGGAGCAAGGTGCTCTAGCGGAAAGTATTCCTTTCCGGGACAGGGATTGGAACTGGATGAGCTTTAAGGTCCCTTCCAATGCAAACCATTCTATGTTTCTGTGAAGGTTGGGATGACACCTTAGATAGATGCAGCAGCACAGCTGTAGACTCAACAGCAGCTACACCAGTTAGTAAGGTGCTGCTGGTGTGTGAGGAGCTCTCACAGAACACACAGAGCCTGGGGAAGCCTCCAGCACACAGCACAGCACACAAATACTTATAACTTTTCCTGAACCCTTGACTTACAGTAGTTTTCATCTCAGCACCCATTACTGCCATGTCTTCTGCATGCCAGCAAGGTGAATCCTTCCTGAACAGGGATGCTCTAATGACAGTGTCATTCTGTCTCCCTCCTCATGCAGAGGGTGTGCTGACTCTTCGAGCAAGACCCCCAAGTGAGGCTGAGTTCATTGACTGCTTCCAGAAAACCAAACTGGCTTTTAACCTGTTGGTAAGACACAAAAGGTGTTTTCATCCCATGCAGTGACAGGGCTTTTCCCCATATATCATATAACAAGCATTTAAAGTGAAAATTGAACTAAAAACACTATGAAGGGACAAAGGTATGAATTCCAGGCCCTTCAGAATCCAGAACACACCTTGTGCAGGGTTCTTAGGCCAAGTTGTGAAACTGAAACTAGAAACGTAATGTCCAGGATGGGACTGAGCAGGCAGAGGAGGCCCTGCACTGCCTGAATCCCTTCACAAGACACAGCCCTGCCTCAAAGCATTTGTGAAGCTGTGAGTGTTCAAGGCCAGGCTGGACACAGAGCTTGGCGCAAGCTGCTCTAGTGGAAGGTGTCCCTGCCTGTGGCAGGGGGTTGGGACTGGATGAGCTTTTAAGCTCCTTTCAACCCAAACAAGGCTAGGATTCTATAAAATAACTGCAAAATGACTGATTTTAACACAGTAAGTACCTTGCCCCTCCTAAGCTTCAGCACTCTTACAACTAAAACTGGATGATTCCCACTTGTCACTCACTCTTCTTCCCTGATTTCAGGTGCACCATTTAAAGTTCCTTTACTTTTTGGGCTGTTATTAACTAGAGCAAACACCAGCAATCCCTCCATGTAGCAGAAAAGAGAAGGCAAAAGCAGGCTGGAGTTAAACTGGGTTTCCTTTCCCTTTCCAGGCCAAGCTGAGGAAGCACATCCAGAACCCCAGCGCCTCAGAGCTGGTGCACTTCCTATTTGGGCCATTGGAACTGGTAAAGCTCATTCACTGGTCTCACTGTGGACTTGCTTTGTATGGACAATGTCTTCCCCAAAGGGTGCCCAGGCATTGGAACAGGCTGCCCAGGGCAGGGCTGGAGTAACTGTCTCTGGGGGTGTTCACACACGGTGGAGATGAGGCCTCAGTGCCATGGGTTAGGGGTGACCTTGGCAGTGCTGGGGTAAGGGTTGGACTGGATGAGCTTAAAGGTCTTTTCCAACCTGGTTGATTCTCTGATTCCTGAGACAATTGGGCTGATCTAAGGATCAGCTGCTGCCAAGAGGACTCAGGCCACCCCTCAGCATGAAAACTTGTCTTCTGGCTTTCATTCTATACGTTGGGGAACATAAGAGCTATCTTTTTATTTGCTTTTTCTTAATAAAGTCAAGCACTCTCAGTGCAGTGTGAGGACAATAAGGGGACACTGAGAGAATGCAGTGTGTCTTTTAGGTGACAGCAAACCAGTAACATAATCCATCTGTGTTGTGAAACCTCCCCCTTACAGATGAAGGCAAAGAATAGAACTTTGGAAGCACAAGTCTAATGTGAATTAGCCTGGTTCTTTAGAGTGGGGAGACACAGAGACTTCAAAGCATCAGAGCCACTGATTCTTGTGTCTGTGATTCCTGTTCCTTTGTGTGTGTTCTGGTTTGATATACTGAACATTTCCTACCAAACCTCTCCTGTTTGTGATTCAGATCATCAGTAGCTGTGGTGGCCCCGACCTTGCCAGGTCTGTCGTCAGCCCGCTTCTTTCCAAAGACGCCACAGATTTCCTCCGAGGACACCTCACACCAAAGGAGATAAACCTCTGGGACTCCCTAGGAGAGACATGGACTAGATCCAGGTGAGGACAGAGCTGCTGCCCCACCAAGGCCCCAAGAGAAAGGCAGGGGGAGTGCCTGACATTACAGCCATGGCAGGGGGTCAGGGATGCCCCGACACCCCCAGTGCTCCTCCCCGATGTACTTTCAGAGACATGGATCTCACCACATATTCCCTGTTTCATGTACTAGAGCTGAATGGCCGCGGGAAGCAAACATTCCCACCTACATCCCCAAATTCCGCAATGGCTGGGAACCACCAGTGGAAATCTTCCGTGGAGCTCCCTGGGAAATAGACATCGGACACTTGCAAGAGGAGGTTGGTCTCATGCCCCATGGTCGTTTTCCCTTCTCTCTGCCTCCCCCTTTTTCAGAGTGAGAGGTGGAGCTGTGGAGTTTGTGGTGGGGAATGACAAATAGTTGGGATCTGGTTACTGCAGTTAAATAAGAAAGAAAATAAGGCTAGAAAAGGGCAGCAATGATCATTTTCTCCTCCTGATGACAGAAAATGAGATACTACACCATAATATCTTCCAATACCTAAAGGGGACCTACACTATATCCAGAGAGGGGCTTTGGACAAATGGCCTGTAGGGACAGGCCAAGGGGAATGGCTTGAACCTGCCAGTGGGGAGACTGAGATGAGCTCTTAGGTAGAAGCTCTTCCCTGTGAGGGTGCTGAGGTGCTGGCACAAGGTGCCCAGAGAAGCTGTGGCTGCCCCATCCCTGGCAGTGTTCAAGGCCAGGTTGGACACAGGGACTTGGAGCAAGCTGCTCCAGTGGAAAGGGTCCCTCCCTGCCTGGTTGGAACTGGATGAGGTTTAAGCTCCCTTCCAACACAAACTTTTCTTGCCCTGCTCCTTAGGGGCTCTTCAGCCAACCCTTGTCACCAACCACTACAGGGGCCCAGTGCCAGCACCACTGGACAGTTTTGATGGGAACAGGAAGGAACTGCAAGGCAGATGGGCACAGGTTACCTGACAATAACACAGGCTGCCATAGTGATGAATATGAGTTGTCTGTTTGGTTTACATAATAACAGTGCTGTGTTCAGAGAGAAAACTTGCTTTGCTTTCCCTGAATCTGGAACCAGAGCCTAACAGTATCTTTGACCTTGTATTAAGCACATTATATGTCACCATTTTAATTTACCTTTTATAGCAGCATTTTCCTTTGCTAAGATTCATTGTGTGCAGAGATTCACATGCAGGAGACTGCTTCTCCTATATCAGCTGAATTACAGGTGCCACCCCACACACAGCAAAACAGCCACATATATTTTCCCTGTGTGGGGTCTCTTAACCCCAGTTCAGGAGCCCAGTACTGTATAATATAATCTGTATAAATATAATATACATCTGTATAATATAATCTGTATAATATAATCTGTATAAATCTCACCAGGGGCAGCTACTGTTTAAGCAAGACCAAAATCACAAAGTTCAGTAATTCCACTTCGTGTTAACAAATTGTTCTCAGGGAAGAGCATGGTGTGTAACAAAGGAAGGAATAAAAATAAACCCCTCCAAAACTGCACTCTGAAACAGCTTAATAAGAAGCAGGTTCTGTTTGCTTCCAAAGTTCTCAAGGAATAGAAGCATGAATTGATAAAAACCTTCCAGCAACTCCAGACTTGCCTCTGTGCCCTTACTTCCCAAAGTCATCAATGTCCTGATACAATTAGCAACTGCTTAATGTGGGTGAGGAGTAGAAGAGAGATTCCTGCTCCATACCCTGCCTGTCAGCAGCAGGACAGGCCAAAAGTGATTCAAAGGGATGAGATGGCAGGAGAAGGACGGGACAACACAGCAACTTGGAAGCTTTTCCAACCATGTAATAATTCACACTGAAGATTTTATTCTCTATTTTATAAAATTTATGATTTTCCACCTACCATTAGAGAGTTCTGCAGAGGAGGTTTGGGATTGCAGAGTGGAGTGATAATTCCTGCCTGTATGCTCTCATTCATGCTGGGACATGTTACCATTATTCTTACTAATCACAGTAACAGAATAACTGCAGTAGTTATTCTGGAGTGCTGAACTATAAGCTTGCAAGTAAATAGCTTTTTAACAAGCCAGGCTAATGCCTTTATTCTCAAACCTCACATCCAGTTTATAGAGCAGAATGACTCAGCGGGAAGGACCTGCTTTTATCCATCCTCCTCCTCTGAGAGGAAGAACGGGGAGGAATCCAGAAGTGGATTGGATTCATTTCAGTTTTGAAAACGGCACTCTTTTGGATGGAAGAGTTTGAATTCCTGAAGTCCAGCATCCTAAAAATGCAAGGAAAAGGTTTCCCCAGCTCATTACCTTTAAGAAACCCCATTTCCTATTAGAAACGCTACTCGCAATCTGTTGCCCTAACTCATGTGAGGAGTTCAGTGGGTTTAATTCCACATTTGAAGAATGAGGCACACCAGAAATGGCTAATTAAAGAAGCGGGGATTTCAGAAGAGAGGTTCAGGAGTGTCAGTGCCAGGCTGCAGTTTTGTAAGTATTTCAGTTAATTTAAATTCACTGATGTTACAATTACTGCATTCACTGAGAGGCAGTAGCAGACACTAATGGCTTTGAAAAAAAGAGTTCTGTTCAGACATCAAACCTCCTTTCTCCTGATGTCAGGAGGAATGGGAATGGATTTAGGTTTTGCCATTTCCATTAAGCAAAATCAAAAATCCAATAGGCAATTTCCTGTCATCAAAAGATGTGAGAGCAGATGGAGGAAGAATAATCTAATTGAGATGCATTTTCATTTTTACTAGCTTACTCTATTTCATTTTTAAGAGCATACCTAAAATGTCTTCCACAAAGAGAGCTTGTTCAGTAAGTCTTAAAATAAATGGCAAGCAAAAAGCTCTTCTACAAAGCCAGGATGGTAGTGGTGATACCAGGCACTTATAACAACTATTAACACCCCAAACACTCCAACACAAGTGGGGAAGCCTCTGTTGAGTAAAGGCCAGCAAAGCTGTCACCAGCAGCAGCTTTTCTGACTCATTTTTTTCCCTGGCAATAGAGAATTCCCAGTCCTGCAGGGAAATGAAGGATTTCATTCAGCTGTGGGGGACGGGGAAGAGGAAAGACCAGGGGAAGGCCAACCTTCCCTCCTGCAGCTGAATTACAGCATTGAAGAGGGTTTGCTCCTTCCCTCTCTGGTTCTCTTATATCCTTCCATATTTCTAACACTTGCAGTGAGAAATACATTTAACTCTCCAGAGTCAATGGTTTTGCTGACAATGGGTTGAGTTATTTACAGATGCCTTTTTAGGTGCTAAGTTATGACAATTACGTTTAATACTTGAAACCAAATGGAGCTTTGACACGTATGAGAGAAGAAAAGGAAAGCAGTTATCCATTTGGCTACTCTCATCCCTCAGAAGTCTTTGTAACCCTTCAAAATCCTTTCACAAACATGTCAAGAGCTTCCAGGAGGGTTTATTTCATTTTGTCTGAGTGTGTTTATTTGGGTTTTTTTATGTTTCCCTAAAGATGAATCACAGACGGCATAAAGGGACATTATAAAGGACCCACTGCAGAAGTGGCCACCATCACCCAGCTGTGGTAGCTGGAAGCAAAGTGGAAATGGAGGGACAGAGGATGTTCTTTCAGAACAAGGACGTGACACAGGAAGCCAGTGTCTTCCTATGCATTTAAAGGAGTATTACTCCACCTATCTCAGACATCTAATTGACTTGTTTAGGTTAGAAGCTCCTGGTTTTCATTGAATAGCCACTGAAAAGAAGCAGAAAGTCACAGGAAATACTTTGCATCACCCAACCAGGCAATAATTAAACTCTAAAATCACATTTCTAACCTGCTTGTGGAAGAGTGTCTTCGTTTTATTGGGATAGGCATCCTGCCTTTCACACCTGAGACCTTTATTTTAACAAATTCCAGACAGGCAGCATTTCCTAGTCCATGCTCAAAAACTGCATGACCGTAAGCACTTGAGGCTCTGTCTGTGTGTGAATGACATTCACAGAAGGGTAGGGCAGCTCACACAAATGCAAACTAGAGATAAAGATATAGGGATGGATTGTTAGCTGTAGAGAGAAAGGGGCAGCAAGGGAGGTGAAAAAGGTCTGAGTTGCTATATAGCTGCCACAGCTACCTTGATAGTCCATTCATAACCCCTAACAAGTGAGAGGAATATTTTGGGACAGTCCTCAGCCAGTGGAGTGCTCCTAAAGGGAATATGTTCTCCAGTATAATTTAGATAAGACTCTGGGGCCCTTACCTACCCTAGAACTGGGAGCTAAAATAACAACTCACCTTCCAGCCACCCGCTGCACCAATTCAGCAAGATGAGCCAAAACTCATGAACTAGGTTACAGAGCAGCAGAACAAGATCCAGACATCCCAGATGTTACTGAAGGAGGTGCAATGACAGAAAACTATGAGAGCATACAAGAACAGACACCAAATACCACTAGATAAAAAGCTCCCTCATAACTTAATGATGGAAATTACAAAGAACCCAATGATAAGAACAGATATAAATTCATAACTATGCACACACTGGTAAACTGTCCTCAATTTGTGTGTGTGCAGCGAAGTTGAGATATTCAGAGGAGCCTGAATATGTCCCCAAAAGCCTGTATACCCCTACAGTTCTGTATGAGCTCTCACAAAACATTAACTGTACGTTCTCCTACACAAGAGTGGATACAGAGCTGCTGGCCAAGTGTTCACTGTGCTGAGTCTGCTCCTCAAGAGGCATAAATTATAATGGAAAAGCACTGGATCTGGCCCTTTCCAGAGCAAGGAAAAATCACCCAGTGAACAGTGAAGAGAAAACTTCAGACGGAGGCTATATAAAGCAAATTCCCCAGTGCAAACAGCAGGTAAAGGTTATCACCACCTAATGTACCAAGAGAGGTCAATGGCTTATGGCAGCTTAGGAAAAGCAATGCCTAGTTTTAACTTGCTGCACACTCAGCTTGGCCACTTTTCTACAAGAACCTCCATACAGCGCTTTGTATAATACTAAAAAACGGTTACCAGTTTTCTTTATGACACAAAGAGGGCATCACGGTGCGAGGCTGCATTAAGCACTATTTACAAGGGCTTTCCCTCCATGCCCTCGGTGCTGTGGGGAGCGCAGCAGCCAGCAGATGAGGCTGTGGAGCCTTCTGAACTAGGGGATTTCTCCCATCGCTCCGGACAGATCTCGGCACTGCACCCACTCCCAACAAGGGTTATTCTATAAGCTCCGGGTATTGCCTTCACCCTCGGAAATCCCGGAGCAGGAACACGAGTGCTCTATCTACGGTGTGTTGTATACAGATGTAGTGTTGGTATTTTCTGCTGCAAACAACTTGAAACTATCTTTGTGATCTTTGCTGACAAGTCCCGTTTGTAATGTATACATCTGGCATTATCCTTGGAACTAATAAGGAGGTACTTGGCTCTCTGAGTTGTTAAAGAACAGATTTACTTTAGATGCTGGCATATAATTTTAAGAGAAAATATTCATTAATATAACTTTTTGCTATCAGATTCTCACCAGAGCTGAAAGCCAAATTCTCACAAGAAACAAGATTAAACTGTCCTTCCAAGCACAGGAAATAACAAACATGTAGCATTACTGAAACATGAAAAGGGCTTGGTTTAATGCCTGTGAGAATGGTCCAGGATTTAGGAAGGTGAGAACTTAAAGTATTAAGCATTTATTGCAGGATAAAATTGGTCTTACAACACACTCATGCAGGATGAGCTCATGGGCTTGTATCTAATCAGCATCACTGCAGTGGAAAAGTGAATGTTGATTTTGAGGGAGAAGCATTTCCAACATAAGGGGAAAAGGGTGCAGGATGCATCCTCAGAGACTTCTCATGTTGATAGTTTCCTGCTTTTCCCATCTAATGGTGTTTGTATTTTACAGCTGGGTTTACACACCAGCATCAAAAACTTACAAGCTTGCTAAAGGATCTTCCAGCTAGGGAATATGGGACATCTTTTGGGGTCTGTGCATTACTATGGAATTATTTTCTCTCGCAGATGATCATCTGCTGGTTTATTCCAGATATGATAAGAAAACCCTGGGATGAGTGTTCCAGCTGGTGTTTTGTCATTGTTTCCAAAACCAAAAGACAGTAAATGAAGGTTGTATGAAACCAGCTCTGCTTGTAGAGTCAGCACTTGCTGAGTTAAATACTGGGAATAACAGTCAGTAAAAAACAACAGCAAAACTTGGCTGATAGAAATTTCCTGAACTGGAACAGCAAACAGGATTATTTTTAGTTCAGGTTTTAATGTTTTATCATTTACATGGAAAACAGCTGCCAGATGAAAAACATTACATACGGTTTGAACAAAAGGCATTATTCCTGTGTGCTGAACATTAAACAACAGATTACTACAGGTACAGTTCTCAACAACCTCTGCTTCCCAAGGTTCACATCCCCAGCATCATCAATGGAAATAATGTGAAGAAGTGAGAAGGGACATTTTAGGCAAAAAGCCATTTCTGGTGTGTGTTCACACTGGGTGAGGAGATGCTGGAGTTCATGGTCACCATTGCCCAGGAAACCTCTTTACTCCTGAACAGCAGTTGTAGGCTGTAGCTTGGTGAGCAGCATGCCAGGCATGAGGATTTAAAACCATTTAATGCTTTTTGTAGTTAAATATCCAATAGTTAAATATTAACTGTGAAATTGCCTACTTAGATTTCACAGAGCCTAATTTTGTATCTGTTTACTCTGTATAATTAGAAGCCAGACTTAACTTTGGCTGCAGCCTTTTATCCCACCAACGAAACATGTTTCATCTACAAGTGTTCTGAAACTTCACTTTAAAACTGTTTCCAAACAAATATTCGGTACAGCTCCACTAATGTTTCCTTTGGCAGCAGCTCTGCCCTGTTTGTTTCTAGTCCCACATCTTTCCCTGAGCTGTGCTGGCGTAATTGCATGTGGGGTTGTGCAGTGAACCCTGGCAAGGATTTGATTCAGACTAAAATAACCCAAAGATGGTTATTTTGAACTTGGATCATTTTCCTGCACAACAGACTCACTAAGATGCAGTGGCACTGCTGAGACAGTAGCCCGAGAAGGGAAGAGTGAGGGGGGGCACAGGGAAAAGGGTGGCTGCTGCATCCAGGATGTGAAACCACAAACTTGTCCTTACAAACTGAACCCCCTACAGTGATTTTGGCCTGGTCAGTATCTAAAGAAAACAGGGGGTAGTAATTGTATAGCTGTGATATTGTAGCCATGCTTTAGTTACATTTCTCCAATATCCCTGTCTAAATTCACTGACTGTATTGTGAATTAATGCCATGCTACAGGAGTAATATACATAGATAACATACAAGGAATCTGCACAGTCATGTATGATTAGGGAAAAGATGCAAATGTGCCTTTCTGGGAAGAAGATCTATTAGAGAAGAGAAATTCCAATTAAAAACCTAACAGGAAGTTAACAGGTATTTGATGATTACCTTTGCTGTTTCCTGTTACCAGCCCGACTGATGATGCTCTGCAGCATGATGACCAGTCACTCATTAGCAGTGAGTTACTACAGGGTGATTGAAGAGACCAAGCAGTACCTTGACTGCTGGTGTTCACAGGGGTAAACTAAGGACAAATCACCTGCAGAGGCAGTACAAGAGACAGAATTAGACAAATACCTAGTGGAGGCGACCTGAACTGCTGCTCCACACATCTAACGGGAACTGGTGGGAGTTTGGGTTACATGAAAGCTGTGTTACTGCAGCTACTGGGAAAGCCTTGCTAGGGCTCTCTTGTCCAGCCTGTATTTTGGAGAAGAAGCAATTTCTGCTTGATCAGTGCACTATCTGGTACTGCAAGTTGTCTGTAAAGTAGCTGAAGAATCCTTCTGAACGGCAAAGCTAATAAAGAAACTGAAGGAGTTCATGAGTGGTGAGGTCTAGGAGCCTTTTTATCATAGGAATTAGGAAGCAGATTTCACTTATTATTGCAATAACTCTTCCTATTTATTGTCCCATATTTATGATTTTTCATGAGCTTTCCTCTGTTGCATTTTCCAGGTGGTCACTGACATTGCTAGGAAAAACATACAGACGCCCTAAGTGAGACAGTAGGACTATCAGAGGACTAGAAACCTATGAAAAGCCTGGAATGTTAACAAAATAAAATGGTAGAAAATAAAGAGCACTATTCTTATATGGAGGTTTAAAATACTTATTTTATTATGTGGCTTTACAGCATGGTAACTACTTATTCAGCAATTAAAATACATCAAATATGAACAGAGGTTTGGATAACACCAAGCAGAAAGTCACATCATCAAACTGGACAGCATGGGCACAATTTAATTTCTTCCTATTTAGTCTTGCATTGGTTTTTAAACTGAAGCCTCAGGATAGTTCAGCCTTCCTGCTCTTGCTCTGGCTGGTGACTTGCTGCCAGCCTGGTAATGTGGGAGCTGTGCCCCTGCTGTGGCAGGCTTAATGCAGCCTGACTGACAGCTACTGTCACAGCTGCCTAATGGGTTATCACGTGTGGGTGTGAAAAAGCCCCACTGGCCCCCTGAAGAAAGCAGATTTACTATAGATAAACTTTTAGTGACAAAACCCAGGTGTAGCAAACACTTTTCAATTCATTATTATTTGTGAAGTGTGCATCCTACATAGGGCTCCTCTTTACTGATACTGGCCCCCTGTCCTGTGCTCAAATGCTGGAACAATTGGAAGAGATTACATTGAGATTTAGATGCTAGGCTATTTTCAAAATCCCTTCCTCTCCTAATGCTTTTTCCCATATAATCCTATCTAAAAATGTATTTTGAGGGCTAAGGGTAAGTAGGGAAATGGGGACTTAAAGTCTCCAAATCCAGGAAAAGCTCATATTGGCTCAGGGTTAGAGCTCAGAAACACAGATTGCATTCACTGCATCCTGGCTCAGGAGATGAAGGAGCATACCTTGAACATCCCAGAAAGAGAAACAGTAGCTATACAGCTCAAAAACCACCCTAAAAGGTGTGAAAGGCAGAGCAAATCCTCCAGGAATAAATAAGAAAACATTTTCCATTTGAAATGGCCAACTGGATTTGACACAAGTCTCGAGCTCTCTAGATCATGTTCCTGCCTTGCTATGCTGCTGGCTAAAATGGTCTGGGGTAAATAATCCCACTGCTGAACATGTCAGACTCCTCATCTGTGAGGTGACAGTGACTTTGCAAAGCCCACTGAGAGTTGCTGATGGAAAATGCTATTCTGGAGTTGCTAGTACAATATGCTGCTTTCACCATAAGAGAGTGTTCAGGTACAAACAATTATCAGGATTTAGAAGGGTGGTCAGAAAATCAACTGATCTCTGCTACTCCATACTTTCCCCCTGGAATATTAGGAATTATTTGTCTATATTCTGTATGCCTTCTGCCACACTGCAGAGTTAGCAAATACAACACCATGGAAAGAGGAAATCCCAACGCAAACAGAACTTCCTTCTGGAAGAACCCTGGAAAAAGAAGCTGCTTCCATGAGTAAAAAAGAAATAACTTCCCAATGCAGAAATGTCCAGATGCCACAGGTTATGCACAGCTCTAAGTTCTGCTCTGTGACAGCAGTTTTAATTGTTTTCTGCAGAGGGATTACTATTAAAATGATGAAGTATTTTATTGCACATGTGGATAAATGTTTAAGAACCCTGGAACAGTTGCTTAAATGCAGAAGTGCATTTTCCAAGTGAAAAGACTGACTTTCAGAGACTGCGTTAGACAAAAGCACCTTACTTACGCCAAAGCATTACTCTGAAGTGCTTCAAATAGATTTCCTTTCTTGGTGGCTGTAGGTGTTACTGACAGTAAAAGCTGGACTTCTAAAATCTCTGCTCAACACCAGTCTTCAGGCTCAATGGAGAAAAAGTCTCAGCAGCTTTTAAAACAAAATAGTTATTTTCCTTGTGTAAGTATTTTGGACTCATTGGTTAATTCTCCCCTCTGTTTTGTTGCACAGAAAGCTCAGGCAGACTGTGATGAGACAAAATTACATCAGATACACAAACAGCCTCTCAAAATGTGGAGCTCAAGTCTTCCTCTGAGTCACTTGAATACAGCTGCTAATTATCTCCTAGGATGGGCTCTGCTGCAGTCTGAAGAGCATATGATGCCAAAGGAGAAACTGCTCAGTAGCACCATGGGCTTTACTTCAGCTGTGTGACTGTTTCTCCAAACCAGAAGTCCCCATCTTTAGAAGGGGAGGAAGGACAAGCTCACAGTTAAAATAGAGAAGTGGGAAACAACCAATGCAGGAACCATTCTTTTTGCAACAGATTATACAAGAAGTAGAGGGAAGAAAATGAGAAACAAGGACAAGGGAGTGATAAGTTCTATCTCATGCAGTGGTAGGTGAAGACTTAAGCACTACGTGTCAGGTTCCCTGGCTGCACTAAAGCAATGTTCTGCTTTGTTCTACTCTGACACTTAACATCCTATTCTTTGGTTCCACAGAAGCTTCAGCACTTCTGACATGATGTTTCAGTAGCTGAATGCTGTAATTTGAAAACCTGAGATCTCAGTGTGAGATAAATGTGCAGTTAATAAACTTGTTATTCCTGCATTCAGCCCTAGGAGCAAGTGCAGCATTACTGAAGATGGAAACAATTTTGTTGCTATCACTGAAGTTGAACACACTTAAGCCAGAATGAAACATAAATGCCCACATAATCCTCTGTGACCTCCCAATTATTTCCACACAGTGTAAGAGTGATTTCACAGATTACACTGCAGGGAAGAGCAGTTTAAACTTTCTATGATGTGTCTGCTCATCCCTTTAGTTTTCTCACTCTGTAGCCATTGAGGCAGGTTAATCTGTGGTGTAATTTAGATGGCAGAAGGCTTGCAGAAGAGACATTTGGGCCCACTGTGAGCCTTTGTGTTTTTTCTAGTACTATTTTCCATAATGATTTCATCCCTATCCCAGTGTCTGATTATTAGAGGAATAGCCTTTGTATGCATGGTGGAGCTGCGTGGGAGACCAGTATTATGTATCTACAGCTGGAGCTAGCTGGGGTACAGAATCACCAGCACAAAGCATTTGCTGTAACTTTCCACCATCAAAACCATTCCAGGAATAAAACACAGGGTTCCTAAAATGTGGCTTCGGCAAGTTTCACTCAAATATTTACAGTTGAGTATAAATATTTTCTGAGATGTAGGAAAACCTACCAGTGTCCACTGCTGCTTATAAAAGTCATGCCACTGCTGTTGGGTTTTCTTCTGTGTTAACCAGTGTCATGAAAACTCTTGTCTCAAGAGAAAAAAGAAAGTTTGTTCTCTCCACTTATGGAATTGTCATCCAGTGAGTAGCATCTTAATTCCTGGAATTGACAAAACACTGAGTTTTTACCAGTCTCAATGTTTGATCTGGATTGTCTGCCTTAAATCCACCTCTGAAATCATGTCAAACCCAACCCCTTGTGTTACACCATCCTCAATACCAGCCCAGCCAGCTCCTGCTTGTTACTATCTACTCTTTTATAACACAGGCAGTCAGATTCTATTGTCCCCCTTTGGTATTACATAAGTCTGCAGGTGTGTAGTTGAAAAAAGGTTCACTCTAGGGTGGCATGTGAAATATACTGGCATGAAGAAACACCCTTTTGGCAGCGAGTCACAGTGTGAGTCAGTGAAATCTTTTACCAGTGAAGCTTCTCCATAGTAAACATTCCCAAGTACTGCACTGTAGTTTTACTTCACTGAAGGAAAATCCCATTATATTAAATTATAATGTGGAGACATTCTCAACATTAATTTAATGGATGCAGCTCTTCAGGTTCTCACCATCTGCTCACCCTTTAATTACAAAACAAAAAAGCACAACTCACTATCCCATCATAAAAAAAGAAGACCAGGAGTGATCTGGATGCACAGGTACCTATTGTACTCAGCTGCCAGCATACATGGCTTCACTTGACAGGCAGTTCTAGCCTGCTGGAAGCACCCCTGCTTGATAAATATGTACTGGCAGTTTCAAGAGGATAAATGATTTATCACTAACTCACCTAAAAATCTTATTATCCAGTGCTGTGTTCCTGACTTCATCATAGACGTGGTTTCAGGATAAGTGAAACTGCCTTTCTGCCTGCAATCATTGAACAGGTTATTTTTTGAGCAGAAGAGAGTACAGAAATGAAGTATCTGAAAAGCCAAATTATAGATGTGGCTGTCAGTAGTCAGCCTCTCTAAAATGAATATATATATATATACCTTTTCCTGGATGATCTGTAGAAAGCATTTACATTCAAACCAGATGAACAAAATGCAAGTATTTGCATTCAGTGACACTGCCCAGAAGCTCTTTCATTCACAGCTATAATGAGTTTTTTTACCTAATTGTTCTGACTTTTCTGTTAAAGATCCATTAGACTTTGAAGAAAGTATATTTCAGCTTAAGAAAATACCTGCTCATAGAACCAGTAAAATGAATAGTAGCTGTAACACTCCACAGAAGGGGAAGTGGGAGTTGAAATGGCCCTGAAGATCTTTAAACAGATACAAGAGACATCTCCTGTCTCCCGATCTGCTCCCCAGCCCATGGTGCCTCCTGCTATACTGGTTTCCTAGTACAGAGTAAGAACAAGAATTATTTTCTTGAACACAGAAGTGTATTAAATAGTCACATAAAACCAGAAGAACTTGTTTTGGAAGAAGTCAGCCCTATCTCGAGGCTATTGTAATGTACACACCTTTATGGTGGAAATTCTTTCACTTGGTATATTATCTCTACATGAGTAAGTCTTGACATATTTTGGTACATCTGCCTCCAATTGGACACTGTCAAAAAATAGAGCAGCAGTAGCTATACCAGTAACGCTTTTTGGACTACTACAAGAATGAATAGCAGTGATTTTCTGCTGTAATAGATACCTTTTAAGGGAAGTATAACTACAGTCAGGACAAAGAGGGCCATTTATGAAAAGGTACATTGAGGGACTTCACCAGGGAACAGCTACAACACAAGAATGGGATTTTTAACACTTACTCTGTTGAGGCCAATTTGTATCAGAGCTTCAGTGGCTGGAAGGTGCCGCTTCCCAAATAAACACTCTTTGAGGGAGGTGAGCCAGGGTTTTCTAAGTGATTTTTGATAGTAAAACATGAATCAGAATTAAACTTGCTGCGCAGTGTCCCTGAGTGTTGCATGCTGGAGGGCCTCCCTTGTGAAGCCAGCAAGCTTCTGCCTCTTGTTCTGTGAAGATGAGGTGCACCACTGTTGCAATGGACCCTGCATCGCCTCTCCACTCATGCAGTGCTGTAATAAATACACATCCATTATGGAATTGAACAATTCCAATTGCTCAAGCTAATGACAGTCTTCTGAAACCAGTTCTCCTCTCTGCTAATACACCTGATATCATTAATTATGGAGTTCCCATTCATCTCACAAAACCAACAATCATCATTTCATTGATCTTTTCAGTTTGTAATCCAAGGAGGAAAACCATTACTAGTGAAGTGTACAAATTAACATCATGTTTGTGCTAGATACATACTCCTAGAGTAAATCTCTGTAGCACGGCAGCAAGGTTAGAACTAGCTCCTGTCTTGGAACACAAATAGACTGACACTTTTAGATGCAGTTACTGCCTGTGAGTGAAATTCAGTTAGTGATTCAGCTAACATAGCTTGAGTCCAGCATTCATAGCACAAGCCCAGTTTTAAGCTTGCAAACCTTGAGGATTTGGTGGCTTGGGTCTCCAACAGCTGACGGTCAGCATCTGTAGGATGCAGTGGCTGTGCACATTCTAGGGCTAACATGAGGAGAGCATTACTGTGCCAGGGAATACACTCAGCAGCCATCACTAATATTGTAGACATCAAAAAGGAAGTTAGACCCTGACAGTAAGATCCCAGCTCCAGGTGGAATGCCACAAGTTCTGGCATCACAATCTAGCAGCAAATTAACAGGTCCATTCATGGCCATTTCTCACTCTTTTGCCAAATGCAAGACTTTTATTAGTCAAATTTATAACAGTGTGGTTTTTATTTTCATGCTATTTATCTTATGCACAACCTCAGGGAGAAAAGCCTGTATATGCAATTGCCAGAGCTTATGAACAGTTGTGGATCATTTGTCTAAATCTGATTCAATGAGGCTGAAAGGGGGGAGGAAAGGAAGTTATGCACAGGAAAAGGGATGGAAGATAAGAATGGTAATCAGGAAGAATGATGCAGGTTTGATGCATCGATGAAGGAACAAGGTCACAGCATGCAATGAAACAGGAGATGAAACAATAAAATGTATTATGCAAATAGAAGAGATCACAGTTTGTTGTTACTGTGGTCACCAGGAGAGCTCAGAGTTTGTTAGAGCTAAAAGAAGGTACCTGATGTTCTCAGGATTGACCACTGCCTCTTCCCAACTGTTTTTCATCCTTCCCAGGTGACATGAGTATGATGGACATAAGGAACCCAGCTCAGGGTTGGAAGGGTAAAGAGTCTTACCTAGTAAAAACAGACAGCACTTTGCCTATGAACACAGTGTTACTAATGAGGAAGTTCAGGTTTATCAAGGGTAGCTCCATCCAGCTGGGGATAGTCACTTTCCAAGTAATTTGCCACTGTTATTTCACTTTGCATGTTTATATATTTACTGTTACTAAACTCACAAATATTTGGACTGTCACTGAGTTGGCATGACTGGTAGTTTCTGCTTGGGCAACAGAGGATTGCCAAGAAGGCCTCTACTCAGGACTGAGGTGCTGATAACGTAATGCCAGAGCTGAGGCATTCCACACATTATTATTTCCATTAATATTAGACTGGCTCTCAGTGTTTCCTCAGAAGAAAAGTTCTATCTGGGCTCTGTATAACCCTGTTACAGTAGAGCAAATAATTTCAGGTTGCTGCAGTATGTTCTTCCACTCCACCCTTAAAATGAGGCTTTTGGTGAGAACACTGTTATGTAAGGCTGCACATGAGATTTGGAGCGATAATAATTACTCAACTTGCCACCTATTTTTAATGCTGAAGATGGAAGGCACTGAAATTCTCAAAGATAATAGTCAAAGAGCAAAGCACAGCAGTGAATCCACCTATTGCAATGAAATCTGATGCAGTATTAGGTTAAAAATAAGGCCAGGTTATTATTTGTAACCAGCTATTACTAATAATACACTTGTTAACCACAGTGAAACGAAATCATGATCTAAGAATAAGTGTGCCTGTGCAGTGAATAGACCATGGACCTCCTTTGTCCTTTAGCACATACACAAATAGATTTCAAAAGCAAACTTCCTTCCCTGGTCTCTCTATTTGGAGGAAGCATTTAAGCAGCAGTCAGGACACAGCACTGCTTGGAATCCAGCTCAAGAGCTGGTGCTGAGCTGAATGGTGGTTTGGGCAAGACATCTTTAGCAGGCTTTGTGGACCTGTTTGTCATGCAAGACATCTGACATCTCCAAACCAACACGGGTACAATATTAACACGCTTCTAAAAGTCATGGGTACAGCCCCAGTATGTTCATGCTTCCTTCTCTACAAGATACTGGCAGTGCTATGAAGGAAACACACATTTATCTGGCAGCAAAAGAAGGACTACCTCATGTTTTCTTGCTGCAATCCTTTTTGCAGTGTTTCTGTAACTTTATTCTCTAGTTGCCTGGCCCAGATGAAGGTCATAATGACAGTAACTGTGATGTAGGATTAACTGAAGAATATCTGGGAGGAAAAGAAAAAGAAGAGAAAGCAGTAACTATAATATAATCTCATCCATTCACTCAAATAAATAGGCTACAGAATGGCTGCATCATCAGTTAGGTGCTGCCTGGCATAAGTGTAACAGGATCTCCAGGACAAGACAAAATAAGGAAGCACAGAATAAAGGTAGAAAGAGTCCTACTTATCAGATGAACTGTGCTATGTGCTACTTTGCAAGGGCACAGTTAAAAAGCAGAAGTATTATGACAAGTATGGGCAAAACATCTTGGAGAGCTCAGGCTTAATACCCTTAAGTCTGCAGGTACAGCACCAGGTCCTCTTGGATTTATATGCATTTAATAGGATTGCAGTTTTGTTCCAGGGAAAACAACCATCGTTACAGGCCTGCAGCCTCCCCAGCTACATCAGCCAACTGCCTCCTTTTGGATTAGTTACTGCATTTTGCTGTAAGTCAGCACACCAACATGAGGAGAGAAAATACATCCCACAGTGGTTTCAGCCCTAATTCACCTGTCATGTTGTGCTTGAGGGCTCACAGAATTGAACTGTATGGCCCCTTGCTAAAATCTTATGACTTGAACTAAACTCAACACCTCTTACAACTCCTACATTTTTCAGATTCCTAAAGCCAGCCATCTGAAAGCCAGAAACAGTGGTTTCTCCAGAGCATGCTGGCACAAAAAGCAAAGAAATGGAGCTATCCCATGTCTAACGCAGGAAACATTCTGTAGGAATTGTCTGTACAAGGCATGTGGGATGTGCCAACTTTGTGCCGCCTATTAAGAAAACCCCACTTTGGATAATACTGTCTCCATGACAACTGCTTGTAAGTATTAATAATTTGGGTGTTTAAATGTAGCTTATGGAAAGGACTGAATAACAGGAGAGCTTTTCTAAAGAAAATACTTGTAACAGGAGGTGCTCAGAGCACCACCCCAGCAATCAGCAAGCCTAAAGCCTCCAGGTGCAAGCTTACTAGGGGTATTTACATTATTTGTTTAAAAGAAAGGAATTTAAACATCTATTTAAGCATTTCTTGAACTGGGGTCTCTAAATGCTCCTGTCACCTTTGTAAAGTTGATTAATTTCAGTACCTGTTTCCTCACATTTAGGTCATTTGGCCATGACAGTGACAGTGTTTGTCCCAGCAGTGGGAGGATCTGTCAAGTGCTCTAAAGATTAAAACTGTGAGATGATAGCATAGCACTTTCAGACTGAGGAGGAACACAGCTCAGGTTCTCAGTGGTGCACCCACTTCAGTGACTGGAGCCAGTGCCAATGCACAAACTGAAAGCAGTGTTTAGTACTCAGGGGGGAGAAGGTAGAACACAAATAGCTGCAAAAATCTTAAAAACCTACTATTTGTGAATGAGCCTCCTTTCCTTAGCTTTTCAAAGGGTCTTGCCTAGGAAATATCTGTATCCATAGCGACTTGAAAATGTGATTTTCACAGTTTGTAACCATTTCTTTCAGCAAGACTGCACACTTCTGCTTTCTCTACAGCACCAGAGCAAACTATGAACTAGCAAATTTCAAGTACCATGTTTTGTGGTATAGAAGATGATTAATAATGAGATTCCACCCTTTGCAGAAGCCAGTTAATTGAACTATTGAAGTGAGGAGGCTTCCCCTGATAGCAGTGTTACTGATGCCAGTGGCTTTGTCACGCGCTATCTGGACTCTGGTATGAGTCAAAGATACAGAAATACTTGCTCATGCTGATACAACACTGATATCTGATGTAAACAGCTTCTAGCTCCCACCTTTAGCAGTTGTGCTACAGATCACAGGATTTACTGGACTTAATGGGACTATTAAGACACAAAATGTACAATATTTTGTCTCAGTATCTGAATATATGAGAGGTTACATGTCGTATGCTTCTGACAGCATCTGATCAGGAACAGTCACCTTTTCCCTGAAATATCAGTGCCTATACTCTTTGCTCACCAAAAAAATCTACTCATCAAAGAAGCCAGCCCTACATCAAAAGGTGGCAACTCATTATTACAATAATATATAGCCTTTTAAATCTGCCTTTACTCTTAAACCACTATAGCAACAGACACTGCAGACATGCATTGACAGGTAATTGAGAACCAGTAAAACATTCAGGGAGAGAGATAAGCATGAGAAAACCAGTTTACGTGTTCCCTACTCTCCAATGTGTAATCAACACTACATTCACATAGCAATATGAATCTGGAGTTTAAACACTGACTGCTGCCTCTTACACTGCAATGGAAACGTTGCTGTTACTACAGTAACTGATAAGATTATTGCAATTGCTGACACACTCATCAATGAGCTCCAGACTCATTTCAGACCGTTACACAATTAGTTGGCACTACAGGTGGCTTTGCAAAGAAGCTGGACAACCTTCCAACTCTATGTTCCACACTTCAGGGCGGCGAGCTGGAATTGTTCACCTTTTTAAGGAATGCCATACACACTTGTCACTGACTGCGTGGAACAGCACACAGGCTGCCTTTGACTCATCACAGCACCCAGCCCATCTCCTTGGTTACAAGCCACACACAAAAACCTGGGGTAATTCACACACTAAATGTGAAGGGGTATCACTGCTATCTCACAACTCATCCTGCAATCTCGCTGTGTATCTGAGGTACTGACAAACCCCCAACTTATGCAACACAATGGGTGTTCTGTCATTATTTTGTTCTCCTTTGAAGGCTCAGATAGCTATCTGAGCAAGAAGAGAAAAGCAGCCATGGTTCTCTAAACTATTGATTATGGCTCTCAAGTAGGAGGGAGGAATGAGACCTGATTTCTGATCCACACACAGACTATTCAAAACAACCTGATAAAACACAGAGCTAATGCTTGCCATGGAGATGGAACCCAAAGCTTACCCCTTCTCTGTGAGCATCCAAACAACTGAATCCTGAATTCTTCCCAGTCAATTGTATGGCTTCAGCTGCAAGCAGCGAGCACCGAATCACTTACCCCTTCCAAAGCACTGTTTGTGCTGCCAGCGAGGACTATAACTGAGGCTTCCCAAACAAAACAGACTCCTTTCTTAGGAGCTTTTCTCACTGCCCCTCTGAGCCAGTGGTGGGTTTGGGAACCACTACAAATGCTCTGAAGACAGCAGTGGTTACTACTGCCATCCACAAGGAGCTCTAATCCACAGTAGCTGTGCTTTCCCCACACGTAGCAGATAAGGCATCACAGGGCTCTGGTTGTAGTTTCACAAGTGAATAAACCACATTCATAGCTCCCTGATGCTGAGGAGGTTTAATCTTTCCTCTCTCATTCCGTATTTCCTATTCCAGAAACACAGATGTGTGCAGGCAGTAGAGCAGCAAACAGTAATGAAGTTGTAGGTCCAGATTTTTCTGAAAGTTGTGGAAAATAAGTAAAAATTACAAGTAATGAGTAATTTTTCATAGAGAGATGCATAATTAACTGTAATGTCAACACCACAAGGACTTCAAAGGTGTAATCAACTCAAGTTTCATCAAGAATTTCACTATCTGTGTGGGAAATACAGAGCTAAATGTGGTCTGAAAACATCTGACTATGCCAGGAGGTCAACAGCTATTGAAGATAATAAACTTTAGCTTGGCAAGTTACACAAGAGATTAAGTTATTGCTTCATGTTCTTTGCATTTATTTGGTCAAGACTACTTTGGGCATGCAATGCTTGAAGCTTGCCATTTTCCAATGTATAACAACTTTACCTTCTACTACTTTAAGTACAAAACTAAGAACATCTGAAGAGGGAAACCTATGTAAAAAGAGCAAAATCATCCTGGAAGAAAAACAAACCACCTGAATTGAGTCATTTGAACAAACTGGTGTCAACTGGGAGAGTATGACACCAAGAAACCGAGACTGACCTAGGAAAGCAAACATTCTTTTCCCCTTGCTCACTGTGTAATTGGTGATGTGCTTCAACAGTACGCAAAGAATTTAACAATCTAGAGCCTGTATTGGGCAAACCCTGAGACAATTGCCGCCTATTAACCAGGAAAAGTCTCTGTGGATTGGGCAATTCCAACAGGGTACCTTTTGTCTGAATTTTGAGCTGTTTAACTGGAAGAATGTTGGGGGTTGTTAAAATTATAATTTCATCTTTTGGAGGGTATTTAAGGGAAATTTTCTTTGACCAATACCTCTGTAATTTAAGATGCCAAATACTATAAAATACTTAATCTGTTACAAATTACAGATGCTTGTTTCTTCCATTCCTTCTTAGTACATTTTCTTTCTTTCTGGCTTCTTTCAGGTAGAAAGCAATGTTTGGAGTGCACCAAGGCAGCTGAGCTCCACTCTGTTCCCTGCATTTTGCCAAAAGCTTACACCACACCTCACTTACTCTTTCTCTCCTAAAAGGATCATAATAAACACAAGCCTTCCAAGGACTCTTTCAGTATAAATGGCTCACGAACAAGAAACGCAACACAGTCTTTTTAACCTAAGCACTGTACAGTGGTACAAACCGGGTACTATTTAACGCTCATGCTCGAGCTGAAAAGATTTATTTCTAAGTACCCAACACCACCAAGTGCCCGCTGCTTCCTTATTCCCAGAGGAACACGGGGATGTTCCTCAGGACTACTGGGAGAAGCACCAACACCGCGAACCGACTGCAAACACAAGAGACACCCAACAAGCATTCAGCAACCGGGCGTTCTGCCCCATCCGTGCTCCCTGTGGGACAGGGACCGATCGCCTCGCTGCGCCGGGCAGGGTAAAAACCACCACAGCCACCCAGCAACCCCTCACAACAGCGCCTTTCACTCCCGCCTCAGCGCTGCGAGCTGGGAAACTCCACCT
>JBAFWW010037945.1:0-22466 GCA_036873685.1 Agapornis canus | reverse complement strand
CTGGCCGGGCTGCGCTGCACCGCACCGCACCGGCACCGGTGCCTGCTCTTCCCTTCGCCGCTGGTCCCGTCCTGCCGCAGGCCCCGCTTGGCGCGGCAGGGCGTGTGAGGGGTATCGCGGGTGAATCGGCGCGCTCGACTGTCACGATACGGTTCGAACGTTAAAACAGCGCCAAAAGCGTTGCTTGTTGCAATGAAAGTAAAAGGTCATGGTAATGAACTGGATATTACACGGGGTAAAGAGCTGCTGCTGGAACGGAACAGCTTTGATTTTCTTCTTTTTCGTGATATAGATAAGCCCAGCCGCTTTTATAACTACTTGAAGGGTGGATTAGCTTTGGGAGTTTGGTTCCTTTGAATGAGGTTCTGGGTTCCATGAAATTCTCCGAGCAGACAGTTGATGTCCTATGTAGCCATTTGTTTTTATGGTGATGGACTGAGGATGTTGAGACTCCGATGTTCGAGTACTGTGTTGATTGAATCATAAAATCAGCCTGGGATAGATCCCCTTTAGTAACAATTTTCGAATTGGATTCTAATTTTGGATGTAACTTAACAGCTGAGCAGCTCTGAAGCTTTTACATATTCCTGCATTTCTAGGCTGAAGGTAGATGTATTTATTGACTGCTCAGGAGGTGGGAATTAAGGAACATGGGAAGTTACTGATGTATTGGGTTCTAAAGAAGCCGCTGTACCTGCCACGAGGAGCAATTAGAATAGTTTAAAACTGGCATTATGCCCTCAAATACTCCAGCATGTTGGTTTGGATTAAATTGCTTCCAGAGGACTGTCTATGAAGTTATTAAAGAGCTTGTGGCTTTAGCCAGACAGGTTCTTGCTTGAGTACAGATTTTAGTTCACTAGTATTCCAGTAACTTCAAATTGGTACCATCTGATACAGGTTGTGTGTTGTAAGCAACTGGCAATGTCACTGTCTATTTTGCATGTGCATCTCCAATGACAGCAGTCCAGTTTCTTCCATGTATTGCTTTGCTGGAGGGGTGAGTATTCCACTTGCTATCATTTAGGAGCTGATGCTGGTGCAGGGTCCTGGGTACTATGTGAGAGGGTGTGTTTTGTAAGGTTCTGTGGTAACTTGTAGAAGCATGAGGAGTACACAAAAAGCTTTCCATTTACTGGGGTTTTAGATGGGTGAGGAGTGTGTGGACCATCAGAAATGCCTTCCTGAGGATGCCATAGTGCCGATCATTGCGCAAGATGACATCTTCCCTTTCCCCAGTGAAGGCTGGAAGTGAGCTGTATTGCTGGATAAATGCCTAGTGCTTGGCACTAAAATAATGGGAGAGAAAAGGAAAGGTCACAGAAAGTTGTGTGCCTCAACTGCTGTGTGCTGAGAGACCACAAGAATGCGAGAGAAGTCTACCTGAAAAATAGCATTCAGCATCCTCATATTGCCTTGAGCTGGGGGGATATGAGCCAGCTCCAGAGCAAAGGTGGCATTTCTCTGGGTAGCATGATACTGTGCTTGAGCTGAAATTCTGTTTCTGTGACTAGTTTGCCGTCAGCGCTTTGCAGAGCAGAGCCACGTGGCTGTTTATGTTAAGGAAAGACAAGTTGTTGCTGATAACTACAGGTGGATTTACTGGGACTTTCTGCTGAGAGTACGTTCCTGCATGGTTGCTGATGCAAGGAATTTGAAATAGTCTCTTGAAGGCTGTTCGATCAGGTCATCTCTGCTTGCCTTGAGTGGAAGCTGTGTTTGTGAAAGCAGGTCACTGGTTGAGTTCTGTGCCCTCCTGCTGAGGGACAGCATTTGCTTTAACATGTTCCATGCTTCCAGGGCTGACGCTCTGAAACTTTGCTGAGCTGTGCTTCATGCTTTGATTGTCTGAAGTAGTTTTGTGGATGTAATTGCACCCAAAGGTTATGTTTTTCCGTAAATAGCTTAATGTGTTAAGGACAGTGTCAAATACAGCTACTGTTCCAAAGGACTGATAAAGACCCTACTAGGTATAAACTGTCATTCTTCACCACTTTGATTTGTAGCTTGGGTTAGTTCAAATAAACAACTGAAAATACCTTTTCAAGGGCTTTTACCCCGTAACACTGTTTGATCAGATGATCTTTCTGACTGGTATTTCTTGATCTGCTTGGACTTAATGTGTGCAGACTGGTGCCTTATAGGAGTATGCCTGAGGGCTCTTTTGTATTTCACTATTGATACCTGAAGCACTTAACAGCTACATATAAACATGACAATTAAATGTGGCCATTCGTGTATCCTGGTTACTTACTTAATGCATCTTGTGTTGTGCCTGGTTACCTGCAGGGTGGTGGTAAGTAGGAGAAATGTCTTCCAAATCTAGGAATGATTTGCAACCATGAATAATACATAATGCTTCCACAGGTGACTTAAAAATAGGATCCTCCAAGTAGCACTTTAAGCTACTCCAGGCCTGCTCTATGTGGTGTATTTTATGTTGTATCAGTTGTGTGACCAGTTGTACATGCTTTGCTTAAGGATTTGTTCAGTGCAAGGTTTGAAGTGTTTAAGATGTCCACTGTATAGTCACTGTTATTGTATCAGCAGTGTTTGTCCTGTTAACACTGAATTGTTTATTGACTGTTGTCCATGAGGAGAAGGAAGTCCTTTATTGCCAGGTGATGAGGGTTTTTCCACTGGCCATGTTGAATGAAAGGATGCTGGTTTGGAATACTGTTTTCATATGCTTTGTGAGGGTCTTGCCTCCTCACCAGTATATTAAATGCTCTTTCTCACAGGTAGTGGGGATGTAAGTTGCTTAGGAAGGTGGGATGGTGGTCTAAAAATGCCTAAAGGAGTGAGTTGAATCTGTGCATAGTCTCCACTGGTTATTTTAGCTGTCTAGTGCAGGTGGAGGCAAAGATGTCAGAGTCTCTCCCCTGGAAATACCAGTCTGTAATTCAGTGGGTTTGAATGTGGCATCCAGTCTGTAGAACAAGATGACAGGATGGTCATATGCTTTGTGGAGTGTCGGGGTTCTGTTCTCATGTGCTCAAATTACTAGTCTCTGAATAGACAGTGCTGCTATCCCAAAATCTTCTAAGCTAAGTGAAGGGCTGATACTGATAAAGCATTCCAGAAACCTTGATTCAAGCCTTGTCTCCTGCAGCTTTTGATCTGTGACAGGGATCTTGGTTACATTTGCTTTTTGATTTGTTACCAGTGCTAATTTTCATAGTATAAATATGTTTCTGGGCCATCCTGTTCTCTGGTATGTTCCTTGTCAGTGGTGTATTTCTTAATGTTTTTCCTTGTTGCAGAACTTTCACCTCTGTTTAACAGCAGATCTTCCAGTCTAGAGACTGATCACAGCTGAGAACTAACCAGACATGCATGGACCACTGCAGTGTGTGAGCTGCTTAGGTTAAGTGCCATAGGTCTGGGAAGGCAGTATGTAATACCGAACCTTTGTTTTGGGTCAGAAAACCTTGTCTGTGCAACCCAAGTTCAGTTCTTCTAATGCATGTGGATCTCACTCCTGTGTTTTAAGCTATTACTGTCCTGAAATGTCTGGCCCATTTGTTCTTCAGACAGAGGCAGTCACATGATGCCTTCTGCCTCCTGTGCTGTTGAGAGTTGCCTTTCTTAGCTGATTATTTTTGGCCAGAAGTGAGTAGTTTAAACTGTCCTCAGCTGCATTTGTAGGGGCTTTTCCATTACCTAGCTTCTGCATTTCCACATCCTTACATGTAACCATCACATGGAACTATTCTTCAAACTAAGCTCATTGTAAAAATGAATGTTGCTGTCTGAACTGGCTGTAAATCAACTGAAGAACCCTCCCCAACAAATCAGTGAGAGTTTCCATGGACTGTGTGTTGGACATTTGTGTCCCTCCACCCCTACCCCAGCAGGAGGACCTGGATCTGGAAGGTGCAGTGTTTTCAGTTCCTCTTTGCTACTGCACTGTCTTCTGGATTCAGTGGTAAGGAAGCCCTCGCACTGCTGCCAGGGGGCTTCTTCAGTTGTTCCCGGGGCTGCAAGAGACCAGAAGATGGGTTAGAACACATTTGCTGCTGCTTTGTTGAAGATACCTGAGGATCAAGCTGTTGATGGGTGTATATAATTAAACCTTCATTTCTCAAGAGTTGCAGGTGTATTGCAAAAAGCCTTTGGTGACATTTTAATAACTGTGTTTCAGATTATTCTGGAACACTCCACAAAAAAAGATCCTTTAATTCCCAGTGTTCTGTGGTTTTTCTTTTTTGTGATGGTTGATAATACTAAATGGAAATTGCCTTTTTACACAAAAGGCATTTGAAGCATTGACTTTGCCAGGCTTCTCACCTAGTCCTGGTTAAACTTACAGCACTTGTGTGTATGAGAATTTAGTCGTGTATGTGCCAGCTCTTCTAGCATCAGCAGCTTTCTAATTCTTGTTCCAATTCTGGTAAATTCTGTAAATGGAGTTCTGCTGACTGGTGGGCGTTTTTAATTGCTGCATTAGTTGTGATCAAATAGGACTGAAGGGTATTTTTGTGTTGGTTTAGAAGTTATTTTAAGGTAACAGAAGTAAGCATTTGTAAGTCAGAACAAGTTCCTACTTGAGTTCTGCCAGTTTAAGGCTATGGACATGGATGAGGCTGCAGATGGATGTCCTTTCCAAAGGGTAGCTGTGGTGGGGCTGCTGCCTGGGCAGATCTGATGACAGTCCTGCTCTGTCATTGCTCCCTTAACCATTTTCAGGTTGCCATCTGAGTTGCCTTGAACAGTGTAATAACCACCCTGGCTGCTGTGTCTGCAGGAGGAGTGGAGGCCCTTGGACAAAGTGCTTTGTGAGGGGAGTCAGTGGAGCAGTGATTGGATTTTCACACTTGCTTAGGAACCCATAAACACTACATCTGTGCTCAGGAGCAGAGCTGTTGCCCTTGGTTCCTTTTAAGTAGTGTGTTTAGCTGGAAAACCAGTTTATTCCTGGCTAAAAAATAAATACTGGAGCTCAATTTTTCAGTAGTCAGGTCTCCAACATTTCTGCTTGGTATATTGACAATACCTTCCAACAGAGGTGTTACATGTGTGCTAGTTGGGTTTGAATCCATCTCTTGAGTTTTGACACAGGTACCCATCCTGTTCTCTAATGGTATCCCTTGACATGACCCTTCCTAGCTGTGCTTGGAGTTATTTGAGCAAAAGAGCTGAAAGCCATTTGAGTTTACTACATGAAGCCTGACTTGGGGATATGAGGTACAACTAGTCTGGGAATAGTTTTAGCCTATTTCTCTTTTTATTTTAGTAATTGGAATGATACAAGATGAACACAGCTTGTTCTACAGATGGGATGAAGATCCTGTCTGTGTCAGTTGTCAGCTTCATGTATGGCTACTGCTGCTGTGTTCCTTGGAACTCCTATGTAGAGAGGAAGGTGTCTGCTTTTCCTCAACTCTTTGGCCTCCTATATGTTTCTTAAAAGGTTTTTCTAGTCTTTGCTTTTCTTCTAATTCAAGGTTAAAGGCACTAAGGTCTGTATGAGGCAAAATTATCCCATCCTCATTTTCCATCTGATCTCGGCAAATACTGCTACTTAAATAGCTGTTCCCTTTCTCCTAAATCTGCCTCCAAGGGACAGAACACTCCTTCCAGTCATGCTGAGTGTGTAGGACTGCTCATGATGTCTCCAAATGGAAGTGTCGAGGGGACTGTCATGGCGTCAGTCATTGCTTTGCAGTACAAAGGACTACAGGGCTGTTAGGCAGAAGTTTACCACCTGGGTGCCTTTGTGTAGACCTTGAATTAACAGGAGAAGGAAAATTGTCTCATCTTACATGTAGCACTGGCATTAGCATTGATCTTCCTTTGGCTGCCATCTTGTGTTTAACTTTCTCTCTTCTAACCAAACAGAAATTGCTAAAGGAGTAAGGGAGTTGTTGCTGGGGAGTGGAGCAGTGAAGAAGGGTACGTTGCCGTGTGTTGTGAGATATAAAGCTGATTGTTTTTTATGCTTTTTGGTTAGTTATTTGCCTGTTGTTGTTCACTGACAAGCATTGATGGGTAAACTACAAACCTTTCATTTTGTGCACTTGGAATTAAAATGAAAGGCAATTTGTTAGTTCTGTGTGCCCTATCCCAAGAAAATGAAAGCTACAAATGTAGTGCCCACATCATGACATGTTCTCAGGAGCTGTGCCGTGACTGTTTGACCAGGCGTACCTTGTTTTGCTTCACCGAGTTCTAAACCTGCAGCATTGCTGGTAGTGAAAGAGTTTAGAAATGAAGATGTCACAAACCAGAGAGGAAAAGGATCCCTTTTCCACTCCTTCAGTCCTGGGAAAAGAGTATTTTGCTGTTGTGGTTTCTTCCATGTGGATGGAAATCCTGGTTGGTCTTACTTTGGAATACTAAATAATTAAGTGTCAATGGGGAGCTTTGTATTTGAATTTTGTTCCTACTTCTCCATTCACAATGAACTCCTCAGTGGATTCTCAGCAGTGTGAATTGGTCTCCCATTTGTGCGATACATAATCTGCATCATGCCTTCATCATAGAAGGGTGGGTTTGGATGCCTCATTTCTCAAGTTTTGTTTAAAATGTCAGACAATGAATGAAAACCCCTTTTTCTCTAAAAACGGCTAGACTTCTATCTGAATGTGTTCCCTTTCCTCTGCAAGTAAAGAGTGGGGGGAAACCCTTAAATTGAAAGAAGTGAATGCTTTCACTCTGCAGAAGACTTGCTGACTGTAATGGATGACTTTGCTTGGAATCTTTTCCAGGCCACAGTGTCAGGCCAGCTAAAGCCAGTGTTCATCCCAATTAGCTGATCATTGTGCCTTTAGTCACATCCTGTGCATCTTGAAGACAGGAAATTATGGGTGTGATTTAAGTCTTAGATCTCATTGAAGCATCTTTATGGTAACTACAAATACCCATTATTTGCCTTGGTTACAGTGGATGCTTCTCCACACTTTACTAGACAGCGTGGTGGGTTGCAGGTGTGAATTTTGGTCTGCCAAGAATGACACGGTACCATCTGCAAGCATGACTTTGGAGCTGTGTTGTCAGATTAAACTAATGGTTGTATTTCCTTTACTGAGTCAGTAGTAATCTTCTGCAGGGTAGGTGCTTTGAGTTGGCAGAGCTCCTGCTAGAATGTATGGCTCTAAGAAGGGGTTAGAGTAATTGAGAACCTTCTGGTATGTTCTGGAAACACAAAAGAATTTGGGTACAGATGGATTAACAGGGTTTTTTAGAAATGGACCACTTGATATGAGTTCTGTTTAGCAGGTTAGTGATGTACTCTGCTTATGAAGGAAGCTCACTTGTCCTCAGTGTAAGAGTAAGTTGGAAGAGAGAATGGATGGGTTATAGCTTATATGGCACTTCTTTTGGAACATTAATCTGTGGCATATAGGGTAAAGATACAGGGAACCAGGGAAATAGGAGATAACCTCTGCAGACATACAGCCCCTGCATCTCATTGTGAAGACATGAAAATCTTGTGGTAGCTTTAATTGTCCTACAGGGTTTTTAATTAATGTCCCTGACTGTTCATTATAAAATGCAGAGTTTACACTTGGATCTTGCATTGTCCTAAAACAATGAAGCTAATCTTTGTATTTTAAGAACAGTGTTCTGCATGAATGTGCTTTGTAACCAGAGGCAATAGAACAGTGCTTTACTGTTCATCTGGCCATGGAGATGTCCAGAATGTTTTAATTCTTAAATACCAGCTACTTGCTTTACAATAAAGTTTTCTGTGTGTTTAACCCAGTAGTGGTTTTATTCTGGTTGCCTTTTGGGTGTTTTGGGATGGTACAGCTTGCTTCCTTTCAGCAAAACAGCTGAGTAAGCCAGTGTTTCAGATAACAAGTAGGAATGAATTCCAGTCACTATGACTAAGCTGAAGTGTACTTGATACGTGCTTATTGTGTGAATGTTGAGGTTGCACTAAGTGAAATACGTGACTTTCCAGCTCAGCAGTTGTTGTCTATGACAGCATTTTCTTAGTTCTTAGGATCTTGTGCAGCCATATCTGATAGCTACATGTTTTTTTCTGCCTTAGACTTTATTGGTGCTTGGCTGTAAAGTCAGCATTTATCAACTTAATGTAATGGGTTCTTTTCAGTCTTGGTCTCTATTCATTTACACTTGATTTTGAAAGCTGAGAGTGTGTAGTGCTGAATAAACAGTTCATCTGATTTGGAGGTAGGGTCTTAACCATAATGTAGTAGGCTGTGATACCAAGTTTTTGCCTAAGTTAGTCTATTTTAAATCATAGAATGCCACCTCATGTTAAACTTCCTGTGGTGTGTGGTTATCATCAGTCGTTAAAAGGACTGAAGACATGCTGTCTTAATGTTATGAATTGTTAAGAACTGAGAGAAGACTGAGAAATAAAAGCACTAGTAAAGAGTTGTAGAAAGATCTGTTTTAGAATTGCATAATTGTTTATCTTGGTGTCAGGCAATGAAACCTGGATGTTTCAAAATGCTGATGGCAAAATACTGCCAAGTGTTGCACTGTTAGCATCATGGCAATAGGTCAGTAGGGTTTTGAAGTACAAGGAATTGGGTGTGTGTCTCTCCTCTAGTTTGGCTTCATCAGCTGGTTTGATCAAGAAGTACACTGTACTGGAGGCTGCTGAAAAATGCTCTACTCATTCCTCGCTGTGAGGAAGTGTGAGAGAGCTGCCCATGGGAAAGCTCAGTTTACTGGGGGAGAGGACAGAGTTGCATGATGTGGCTGAAGAAGTAGCGCCATTGTGGATTGAGGGGCAAGGATCAGTAATGAGGGAATGGAGCCAGGTGAGACTGCACAGGGTGGTGGGGTCTGGTACAGGGTCACGGTAACAGACGCTTCAGTAGTGACAGCTTACCTCCATGGAACTTGAATTGTGAAATTGTAGTACTACATGTACTGTTACTGTACCAACCTGGGTTATGGTACAGTGTGTTAAACCATATTTTGCTTTACCCATTCATAGGAATTGATGTAATGTGGACATGTGGGTATAGTTCATGAACCACTTGTTGGTGGCTTGTTTTCATGGTGTTACTTTTTTCTACTTCCAGCTTTTCTGAAGCTGTTTAGTAGAGGTGAATATACTGCTTAAGCATGTTAGCATATGCCACTGTTAATGTTATGGGACATAAGGCAGGAAATGGGCTAAGCAGTTTGGAACACAGTATTCTATGAAACTTATTTCAGAACATGGAAACGCTGAAATCCCTGCAGCAGCATTCCCCCACTGCAGGATTTAAATGGAGATTGCCGTTCTGCAGGTTGACCTGGAACAGTCTTTTTCCATGAGAGTAACTGTCTGACTTACCTAGATGTTTGCTCACATGCATATCTGAGTGATTTAATATTTCAGAAACCAAGGAAGCAACAGCTCTGTTGCTGAGAACGGGGCCCGTTTAATCTCAGTCAGCATAAACGTTGCATGCCTTTGATGAAAAATGAATGCTGCATTCCTTGTGCAGTGCTTGCACTGCGCTAAGAAAGCACAGCAGTAGAAACCATCCTAATTACAGAGGAGGTTTTTCACGTTGAAGCACTATCAGCATCTGCAATGTACTCTGTCAAAAAGGAAAATTAAGGTGGCTAAAGCTCTGAATGTAATAGCATATTAGAAGAGGTGAAAGCTGTTAAAACACCTTCAAAACATCCGGTGAGTGTCACTGCATAAAAATGAACTCAAGTCAGGCTATCTTAAAATAAATGTACACTTTTAGCACCCACCACAAGCCAGCAATGACCTATCTTTAGTACTAGGCAGAGCATGAGTGGAAACTGTCACATGGGATTGACTTTTGATGTAAATACGTCTGCAGGGTGATTTAATTCCGTTGCTTGTGCTGTAATACCTAATGCTCAGTGTTGTGCAGGGTGCTAAACCACAATTGCGTTTCTTCCCAGTACTGAGTGAAATGCTGAGTTTCATGACCTTCCATCACTAAACTTTGTGTGTGGCGGGTGCTCCTCTTGTTTCAAGTGGTGACTGTGGTGGTTAGCCTGGACCATGTGCAGCAATAGTGAGACCACTTCTGTGCAGCTGATGGCTTCGTGAAGAGGGTGGACAGTGTGTTTCTTAATGGCTTGGCTCATGTCAATACCCAGTATTCAATATACTGCTTAGATTTTAACTTCAAACGCTTTTCCTAACCTTTTTAAACTCTAATCCTCTTTGGGTTGTGGTGAATTTTCTAATATGGTCTCAAAATACTTTGCTTAACAGGGCCCCCCAAAATGAGTACCCTGCTTTAGTTGTCAGGGTAGGTTTGAGGAAGTTAAGTTGACCCTAAAATGAATGTGGTGTTGCTCTTCCATCTGATGTGTGCTTCAGAACATTTTGGATCCAGCGTGGCATACACATAGATGGGCATTTGGTGCTGTCTCTGCAAATCTTGTAGATACCTTGGGTTATAAAATGGAACATAGTTTTTGTACATTCTCTTGTCATTCTGGCAGTGAGGCAGAATCATAGAATAGTTTGGGTTGGAAAGGACCTTAAGATCATCCAGTTCCAACCCCCCTGCCATGGGCAGGGACACCTCACACTAATCCATGGCACCCAAGGCTTTGTCCAGCCTGGCCTTGAAAAGGAATCCTGTCTGAACATGGGCACTGGCAGTTGAAAGATGGAAATCTCTGTAGATGTAAACCTGTTACTATTTATATTCCTAATACCCTCTTGATTTAGAAAATTATTGTGGCATGTGTTTGGTGGCTGTGCTGAGAACAAGCTGCAGCAACTGGCACTGTGATGGTACGAGTAAGGAATTCGGGGGTTTCAGAGTTACCTTTCTGATACTATATTTAGTTTGTTCTTCACACAAATTGCCTTTGTCTGCAACTGCTACATACAGAGTTTTGTGGGGAAAATATGGGACAGTGAAGGTGTTTCCCTCCTTTGGTTCATGATGACACAACTTAAACACAAAGCTTGTTCAGAGAACTTCTGCTGTGCTTACCTTCCTGAGGGAGAGCCTTGGTTTTGGTCATGTCCACTTCAGGCTTTGAACCGGAGATAAGGCTGGCATAAGTTTTAGATTTCCTATGGACTTCTTCAGTTGGAGCAGGGGTGATCATTGATGTAGGCTTCATGGAATCATTTGTGTAGAAAGTCTGAAGTTTGTCTTATGCTGGAAATTAATCCTAAGATACCTTCCTCAAGGAGGGGAAGAAACCATCAAACCAAATTGCTGCTGCTAATACAGGGCTGCATAAAGCAAAATGGCATTTCCAGTAAGCTCTTATCTTAAGCACTTCAGTGAAGGAAGGGACAAGAGTCCATGGCAGGGGGGTTGGAATTGGAGGATCAAGGTCCTTTCCAACCCTAACTGTTCTATGATTCTATAAAGAGATCAAGTGGTAGAGTGTATAGAACACACTTGGAATGCAGTGACTGTTCATGCACAGATTCACAATGTATGTGTTTTGTTCCCCAGGCTAAGGAAATCCTGACAAAGGAGTCTAATGTACAGGAGGTGCGATGTCCGGTCACAGTCTGTGGAGATGTCCATGGACAATTTCACGACCTCATGGAACTTTTCAGAATTGGAGGCAAATCACCAGACACAAACTATTTGTTTATGGGGGACTATGTTGACAGAGGCTATTATTCAGTTGAAACAGTCACATTGCTTGTAGCTCTTAAGGTACCTTTTCTTCTTTGCTGTATGATTCTGTATAATACTTTATGTATTTACTATCCTGACTATGCGTAATATCTCTTACGATTTGTGTTACATTGACATTCTGTATAGAAACTGAAATGTTGGCTGTCTTAGTTTTCTGAGATGCTTCTGAAATGTTCAGTTAATGCTGTATTTATTTTTACTTGCTTAAGTAGCAATCCTTAATCATTCTCTTGGGGAGATCGTCTTAATGCCCAGATGTAGTGAAGCCCTCTAGTAACAATGAATAACATCTAGAATTCATCTCCAGAGTATTGGGCAGCTGAGGATTTGAATGAATTATCCCTTCTTTCTCGAAGGTTATAATTGAATCTTCATCTTAAGAAGGGTTTGGTTTTCATTGCTTTATTGACATATGATGGGAGGTGAGGGGGCAGATGGTTTTGTGGGATGTTTGGGAAGACATGTGTGTTTTCATTGCTTCTAAACTAAGGTGTTATGTTTAGGTCCGATACCGTGAACGCATCACAATTCTCCGAGGGAACCACGAAAGCAGGCAAATCACACAAGTATATGGTTTCTATGATGAATGTTTAAGAAAATACGGAAATGCAAATGTTTGGAAATACTTCACAGACCTTTTTGATTACCTGCCTCTCACTGCCTTGGTGGATGGCCAGGTATGTTGGTATTTGATGGTGTTAATGTTCCTGGTTGTAAAAGGAGCTGATAATACTGTATTGTATCAGCTCTCAGCTTTAAAGGAAGCTCTTGCTGATTTTTATCCTAATGATTTGTACTGATCAGTTACAGTTGTACTGATAGATGAAGTTTGTCTCATTTACATTGATTATACCTCACTGTTGCAGATTTTCTGTCTACACGGTGGCTTGTCTCCATCGATAGATACACTGGATCACATCAGAGCACTTGATCGCTTGCAGGAAGTTCCCCATGAGGTACTGAAAACCAACCTTCTGAACTGGTGGGATCCATGATTCAGCACATACTGGGTGCTTGAGTACAGAGGCTGAAAATGAAATTGACAGCTAAGCAGGTTGAAAGTGCCTGGCTTCCTGTTGTAGTTTTGTGAAGGGGCAGGTTCTTGCCTTAAAGAAAGAAACATTGTAGTGTGCCTGGAATCACACCAGGTACAACTGAATGATGCTGGAGGTGAGAATTGATGCTATGAATATTCTTCATTCAGGTCACCTACTTGGCAGTGTTTAAAGTGTTAAATGCACTTGCTGTGCAGGGCTGGTGCCTGTGGAGGTTCACTGTGGGTTTGTTTGGGTTTGCTTTTTTTGCACTCTGTCCCTGAAACGTCTTTTGTGTCTGGCAGGGTCCAATGTGTGACTTGTTATGGTCAGACCCGGATGACCGTGGTGGCTGGGGCATTTCTCCTCGAGGTGCAGGTTATACATTTGGACAGGATATTTCAGAAACCTTTAACCATGCTAACGGCCTTACGTTGGTTTCGAGAGCTCATCAGTTGGTAATGGAGGTAAGCAGGACAGCCTGGGTGTTTGAACTTCTGATTGCAGAGCTGCTCTGTTAACACCGCACTCCATGTGTTGGAGATGTGCATATGCTGTTGTCAACATTGCTGATCCAGCCGAAAGGCTTCAGAAACTCCACTCTGACAGTACTCATGTGCTACTAAAGGAGTTTCTCAATTTAACAGTGGAGTAACCTTTAGTTTGGCCTCTGTTCTGAAAATTCACAGTAATGTCCCAGAAGAGGCATTAGCAGTAGATGTGGTATTGTATTTCTGTGTAGGTGAAAAGGCTCCTAAACATAAATTTCGAGTCCTTCCATAAAAGAATGTACATAAATGTGCATTATTTCTTGCTTACTAGCAAGAAGCCACACATGAAGGCCAAAACTCCTTTTTCTTTCAAGAATACAAAGATACAGCCTTCATCTTACATCAGATGACGCTGCAACTGCCACTTGGGGTTTTGCACATTAAAAATCCAGTTGTTCATCAGGTGGTTATATGGGGTGGATACAAGCAGTGAACATGGCTGTTGTCATCATTCCCTTTCGTTCCCTCTCCAGGGGTACAACTGGTGCCATGACCGAAATGTAGTAACAATTTTCAGCGCTCCAAATTACTGTTACCGCTGCGGCAACCAGGCTGCAATCATGGAACTCGATGATACTCTAAAATACTCCTTGTAAGTATGCTTGAAAATGAGAATTGCATTGTCCATGGTACTAAGATAGCTGCCGTAGTAAGATCCTACGTAATTATTGTGTTAAGGTTGAGCTTTTTCCCTATATGCTTTTGGGAGGTGAAGAGAATGTGGAATTGTTGGGTTAGTCACATCTAAAGACATCTTGTCTGTCAGATTAAAGTGAGACTCCCTGGTTTTGTTTTGTGTAAGTGGAGTTTAATGCAGGTCTGTGATTTGAGAGTAGGAGTGCTCTGTCACACCTGAGGTGATGTCCTGACTTCTGGAATGTGTGAGTTCCTCAGATGTCAGGATGTCGTGTTTTTTAATGAGGTTTCTAAATAGCTCTCTCAGGAGCAGCTTCACTAGTGAATGAGGCAAAAGCACTGAGTAAACTGGCCCCTTTGACAGTCACTGGAGGCTTCAGCTTTCTAAATACATAGTACTGTGTGACCAGTTTGAGTCTTAAGTCTAAGACTCACTTCTCTCTAGTCCTTTGTAGCAATCCTGAGAGGAGTTGAAGATACAGGGGTTATAAATACATACTAACAGGAGGAATGGAAGAGGCTGAATACTTACTCTAGAATAAGACTTTAACTGGTTCAGAAGACTTACCTGGCACAATTGCTGCTGTAATTCATGTGTCAGACATCCCTGAATGCAAAGGGAGCTCTGGCACTGTCATTAACTGCTGCGCTTTTCAGCTTGCAGTTCGATCCGGCGCCGCGCAGAGGTGAACCGCATGTGACCCGTCGCACCCCAGACTACTTCCTGTAAAGAGATTTTAGCCCTGTACAGTATTGCCATGAACCCTCTGTTGACCTAAAGAAAACGGGAAGAGCAACAGTAACTCCAAAGTGTCAGAAAATATTTCACATTCAACCTTCTTTTCACATGGACCAAAAGACGTGCCATATTCAAATACAAAGCCTCTTGTCCTCAACAACTGTGACCACTTTAGAATGAACCAGTTCATTGCATGCTGAAGCAACATTGTTGGTCAAGAAACCAGTTTCTGGCATAGCGCTATTTGTAGTTACTTTTGCTTTCTCTGAGAGACTGCAAATAATAAGATGTAGACATTAACACCTCGTGAATACATTTAACTTTCCATTTAGCTCTAGCTTTATTCAGCATGACTGTAGATAAAGGGTAGCAGCAAACAATCATTGAAGCTTAAAGAACATTTTTAAAGTAAGTACCAAGGCCTCATATTTGTTCTGAAACTGTTGGTTTTATTTTCAGGGAATACTGTTTAATTTAATTGTATTTGATTTCCTTTTTTTTTGTCTGCACTCAGTTCCCTTTTCCACTCTTGGCCCTTCCATATTGTCCCTTGTAATTGTCCAAGGAATAGTGAATTACTTTGAACGGAACTGTTTTTTTCTGTAAAACAATGTGACTGCAGGACAGAGCTGCAGTGTTTTTCATAATAAACTTGTGAACTAAGTATGGAAACATGTCAAATCCTAATTGCATCTCAGGTTTAATAAACTGACACGTAGCTGGATGGGGATTAGAAACTTGCATAGGATTTTCCACCTGGAATAACTAAAACTGAGGTGGTTGGAGTGTGCTGGAGAGCTCCATCTCAGTTCTGTGCTGGGGGGTGCCTTGGCTGCATGGTGTCTGAGAGCAGAGCTGCTTGTTCCTGCCATGCTGCTCTGCTGAAGTGCTCAAATGGAAGAAGGAGGATCACTGAACTCATTGAGCCTGGCTCTATTCAAGTGTAAGTCTGAGCCTGAGTCATTTACAGTGGAGGTACTAAAATACTTCAACACTGAGAATAAAACCAGGTTTCTAAAGGAAGTAACTCGAAATGCAGTACCAGGTGTATTGCCCAGGCTCCACACTGAAAGCCAGTGTGTGGGTTATGGGCACTTCTGTTAGAATAGGTCCTTTCTACTGATTTGTTTCAGGATTTGAACCCTGATCTGATTACTTTCTTCAAAAGAGAAACTCACATTTTATGCCTTATTCAGGCTTGTGCTTGCAATTTATTGGCCGTACCTTAAGATGTATCTGACTGTTGTTTTTAATAGAGGACTTTAGCAAAGAAGGTGCTGCATTTCACCAAGCATGACTTCATCCCTTCTCTGAAAGGCTGGAGTGGTGGCTGCTTTCCTGCAGCAAGAATACAGCCTTGGCCTGGAGGTTGGGTTCCAAATGGCTTCTGGAGCACACTTGCTCCTCTGCAGTTTGATCTCTTTCAGGAAGAGGGGTGTCCTAAAATAAGTGCATCCGAAGTGTCTGGTTTTAGTGTATGAGGAACTTCTGCTTTGATCACTGCTTGCTGTAGAGAGCAGTTCCCTTCAAATTCCCTTCACTTGCCATTCTCTGGAAGTGGCTTTGTAGGCAGAACTTTGTGCCTTAACTGATGCCTTTACTGCCAGAGTAGTGACTGTGCCCTATTTTCTGCGTTCCTGTCACTCCAGTGGGCATGATTCCTCCTGCTCTGCTTGGGAGCAGTCTGTTTGCACAGGTTCTATACACAAATGCAAGCAGTTGTTAGTAATGTCAATGGAACAAGTAGAAAGTCACCCCAATTTTTGTGTTTCCCCCCCTCACTGCTGGCTGGGACTGGCCATCAGAAGATGAGAATGAGGATACCAGGTTGTTAACAGTAAGGTGTTCTGATGGAGATTGGTCACCAGCAGCACTGAGCAGCTAAAAGCACATTTGGACGAATCAAGAGAAAGAAAGCTACAACCATAAATCATGACTCTGATTTAGTGGTTCCCCTGAACCAAACCTCCTTCACTACAGCCTGGGATGATTCTGGCTGCAGGGGATGAGTGTAATGAGGATTTGTACTTGTTCTGGAAATGGCAGTGATGTCCCTCCTTCACTCCAAAAATTGGTGGATCCATGACATGAAATCAGAGTAGCTGGAATTCCCATTTTGTGGTAATTCAGTGTGTTTTGAAGCAGGGTAGTTAAACCTGGTTAACCCCCTATTGGGGTTTAAACTGTTGAGGGCATCCCATGAATGAAACTAAAACATACTCTTTTTCTTCAGTTCCTTGGAATTTGGATAGAGTCAGGAGAATCCTGTTGGACAGATGGAGGGGTTTGAGCTTTCCATACTGTGTTTTAGTGAAGTCACACTTGATGTCCTGTCATTTACCTGTTCACCTGTATTTGTGTATCAGATTGAAGAGCCCTTCACTTGCAGAGGCCCGTCCCTCTGAACTAAGGGGTTGTTGGGTCACAATCAAGACAAAATTGCACACCTCCACAGGGAACATTCAGGAACTCTGTGTTTGAAAGGAAAAATGAGACTCATTTGAGGTGCACAGACTTGCTTTCATGTTCTCTCTACCCCTCTCTCCTGCGTGTTCTATGCACTGATGAACATTGCTTCCAGCTGCTGCCATTTGCATCCCTGTCCCTGCCTGGGCTGCTCAGGCAGTGTTACCTGGTTTAGATCTCCTGATAACACCCCAGGAGGATACTTGATGCAGGCAGAGCTGGTTACCTTGCTCCTTCCTGTGTGTGTGTATGATAACAGAATAAACCCTGCCTTGGGGAGAAGGTGGTGAATGGATGGATTGCTGATGAGAGCTTGGACATTTCATCTGCCTGTCCTTTAGTCTGGTTAGTACCAAAATCCATCTGGAAATGTGAGGAGAGCGAGCCCTGAGGTTTACTGGTACCTGCCAGTCCCTGCTTCCGTGTTCCATTCTTACAGTTGTGAACTGAAACCCTGACATCAAGAAGTAACTGTGGCTGTGCTTTGGCAACTTAGAAATTCTGCCTGAATCTTAAAGGGTTTCCTTATGTACAATACAAACCAGGAGCTGTTAACGCAAGTGCTGGGCTTATGTGGGGCCTTCCTCCATAGTTCAGTAAACACATTCCTCTCTCTGTCCCTTTCACCCCTTCATCTTTGTTCCCTTCAGTAATGCTGGAGCACAGTTCCTGCTGTGGAAGGAGCTATGACTTAAGGAGCAGGAGGGAGCAGAAGGAGAAATGCTCTTGTTCATCAGGAAGAGTGGTCTTTAAGAAGAGGCAAGGGTGAACAACTCAGGTTTTTGATCTCACGTTAAATACTGCTCCAAGTTCAGTCCATGGCAGGTGATGGTGAAGTTCCATTGTCACCACTTCCTCTCAAGATAGGTTTTAGGGGGTTTTGGATAGGTGAAAGTGAGGTTTTCCACAAGAGAAATGGCTTTTTAACATTCCATGGTTTATATGAGCTTAGGTTTTGGAGCAGTGGGTTCTGAAGTCCTGCAGAATATGTAGGGTGCCTTCTGCGTGCTGTGCTGTGTCCTGAGCTCCAGGAGGAGGCTGGGAATGGGTAAAGTGTTAAGCAAAAATGCCACTGGCCTCTGTGGAAATCTTGCAGTCCCCAGGAATACACTGGAAGAGCCCTGCAGAGCAAGCACCTCATGAGTCAGCTGCTGTGGTTTGCTAAGAAGTTATTTCAGTGCTCTAATTCATTTGGCTCTGCTGCTTTTGGATGGGAATAAAGGCAAGCTGCTCTCTTGAGCAAAGGATCAGAGTTCTTTGGCATTCATACAGGGGGAAAAAGGGCTGAACCAACACTTTTGGTTTTGAATTAAGCAATGCTGCATGTTTTAGCCTTTTAAAACTTGTGCTGTGGCTTAAAAGCTTTGTTCTTTAAGATGGGTTGAACTACAGCTCCCAATCTCTTAATTACTCTCTGGTGAACAGAACTGCTTTGGATGAAGATTAAACTGATGGCTGCTGGTGTGTAAATAACTAATAGAACCTAAATATTATATGTATGTAATTAACTCATGTATAGAGCCAGGTTGGACATACCAGCTTTCAGAATAGGAGGCCAGCGGGAAGGCTGCAGAATCTCCAGTCTCAGAAGCTTTCTGGACCAGGCAAGGAAAAGCCATATCTGGGCTGATGCTGGTGCTGCTTTGAGGGGGACCATGGTCAAAAGAGTGAACTCTTTTAAACTGGTAACTGTTCAATTGGGCTGGAAGGCTTCAGCCTGGCTCCCAACTGCCTTTATGAATCAGGAGGTGGAAACCCCATCCCTGCCACCCTACCTCATCATAAAACCTGCTGTGAAAACCCCTCTTTAGCACAGCAGATGATGCAGGAGTGGTCAGTGGCCGCTGTTCTCTTCTGCCTCCTTATTTGATGAAGGGGCCCTGGCAGAGTCTAAGAGGATCCTGCAGTGCTCATTCCATGTGTGACCCACTTTGCAGGCAGCTTCCCTCCTTTTTCCCTGCCACGTTTATCCTCAGGGAAGAGGAACATGGCTCGCTGCTGCTGCAGGGGCCTGTGCTTCCTTCCCCCTCCCAAAGTAAGGCTGATGATGGGTGCTCTGTTGTGTCTGGCCATCAGTGTATCTTGCTTTAGTTCAGCCATCTCAAAACTGTTCCCTTTTCCCTGCAATCTCTTTTAGAAATGCTTTGAACTAGCCCGACTTCTGAAACCCTTTGTATTTATTCCCATAGACTTTGAAACCTTAAAGCAACTCCTCTTTATCATCTGTGGCATCAGAAACAGCACAGAATCTGATTTCTGGACTTTGAACAGCTCCAAGGTGAAAGACCCCGGGGGTCGTGCAACCCTTTCAGGCTGACCTCGTTCACTCAGCCAAGTGTGAGGCTATGCACAGTTCTACTCTCTGCTGTTTAAAGTCCTTCTGAAGCCCGTTTAAAACAAACCTAACTCATGTCAATTGGTTCAGGGACCTCATGCGAGCGCTCCCCTCTCCCTGCCCCGGTGTCTCCCGTCCCACGGAGCGAGCCCCGGCGCCACCGCGTGGCTGCATCCCGGTGTGTGGCCGGCGGAGCTGCTCTGCTGCCCGCAAGGGTCGGTACCCACCGTCCAATGAGGCGAGCTCTGCAGGCAGCATCTTCACCTGGACCGCTGGATTGAGTGTGATTCCTCCCGACCAGCCGCGTTCGGAGGATCCCAGCGCACACCTGGAACAGAAACGAGCCTGCTTAGGAGCCTGGAGGTGGAGTGAGGTCAGGAAATAGATGCTGCAAATACACTAGATGTAGGTGTGTTTCTATCTTTAATCTTTTTCTTTCTCCCCCTGTCTTTTATCTTCTACACTATCGTGAATCCCTGTAGTTATGTAAGGGGAATATGAGTGGTGGTAGAGGAAGAAAGAAGTTGACAAAGGAAAACCCAGCTGGTGTCTGCTGGACAGGATTTGGAGTGCTGGCAATCTGCTGGTGTCAGCTGGACTCTCACCCAAGTGATGGGCTCTGTCTTGTGTGGCTGGGATACAACATGGATGAGAAGCAATGCCTGCTTGAGGATGCTGCTCAAGGCAAGGTTTGAGCAAGTGGAAATGCCAGGATTGGCTTTTCCCAGAGCAACAGAACAAGCATTCTCCTCTGCTGCTACTGCACCATTGCAAGGTTGCTTTGAGCAGCAGCAGCAGCCCAGGCTGGTGAGCTCAGCAGTCTTTGTTCTCTCTCTGACATGAATAACTGTGATGTACTCTGGGTTTACCCTTACCCAGGCAGCTCAGTTTGGGTTCTAACTTGCTGCGGCTGCTTGATATAAAAAATATCCCTCATCTTTTATATTCCTGAAATAAACAGGAGGAATTCCACAGCCCTCATCCTCCCCCATGTATAGCTAAGGCTCTTGCTCAGAGCCGATGGTTGCACCTCACTGCAGGACCCTCAGGTCTAGCCCTCACCAGTCCTTTATCCCTGTGGCTCAGGGAATCCAGGCTCAGCTCTCAGAAGCTTCCCAACGTGTCAATGGAGCAGAGCTGGGCCTTTCAAGCCCGATGGTTCTCATTAGGCTCTGACAGTCCCATGTTGTGCTTGTGGTGGTGAAAAATACTCAGTGTTCTGTCCATGGTGTCTGAATCACCCCCAGCAGCTGAATCCTACCCCAAGCCAGTTCCTGTGTGAAAGGGGAGATGAGAGGTGTTCTGAGGGGTGGGGGCACAGTGATTTTTGCCCAAGAGCCAGCAAGAGAACCCAAGGCTAGGGAGCAGATGCAGAGCTGTGCCCTGGAGGCCACTCCTGCATGTTCCATGTGCTTACATCCCCATCCCCCTGCAGCTGTGGCACTGTTGTGCCTGGGGATGCTGCAGTATGTAGGTCAGAGCTCTTCTGGAGCTCTTAAGTGTTAAATCAAGCTTGCTCTGATCTCGGCTGCTCCAATCTTTCCAGGTATTTGCTTTAGTGTTAAGCTTCCCCCTTCCTCCTCTGGGGTTTTGGTGGTGAAAGGTCTTTCATTACAATTTCTCAGTGGCTGATTCTGTTTGTGGCTCAGGGTGGCAATGCTCAGGTTTAGGATTATTTGTACTGCGTGTAACAATGGCAACTGGGCCACCCATGTTTTGCAAAACCCTGTTCTTTGCCTTGCAGCTCTAGTGAAGGAGAGCTCTGTTGTGTTGCTAATACTGACTGACTCACAGGACCTTGGCTATCAGCGCCCCAGCAGCTGCTTTCCCCAGCAGATAACAGAAAGCATCAGGGCCAGCTGGGGAGATTCAGTGTATGATATGTAGGGCACAGTGGGAGGGGGCTATCTGTGATTACAGCCTATCTCTGACACCCGGCTGCCACGGGGTTGGGGTGTGGGGTGGTTTGGCTTTAACCTTTCCAGGCTTTTAATTCAACAGCTAAATTCAAAGTCCATTGTGGCCTGATGTTTCTCCTTTAGAAAGCTTTGTATCCAACCCATCAGCAGCATCGCTTGGAATGCCATAACTAAGCCTGGAACTAAGCTTTCTGCCTGCTCCTGGGTTTTATTACATTTGTGGTCTAATAAAATCCACCACCCCCTTTGCTGAGCCTGATCTGCAGATGGACAGCTCGCGCTCATACACTGTGAGCCACATCAGCAACCACAGGGAAAGGGGATTTAGGATTTGCAGCTGGTTTCCACAGACCACCTTCTGTCACTGTCTGATCCTCCGGACCAAGGCCTTTCAATACAGATCACGATAAAAAAGAGAACATTTAAGGGAAATCAAGGTAGTGTCGTTTCTCTTTTTAGTGCAGTGAATGTGGTTCTCAGCACTGGAGTAAAGAGGGAGCGACTGAGAAGAGTGAGGTAAATGTGATGATGCTACAATCAAAGGGTCACACTGAGCACAGTTTGGAGGCTGCACGCATTTACATGTGCAATATAAATTAAACCATGATAATCAGGTCCTAATAAATGGTGCACAAGCAGCTTATCTGGTTAGTGTATCGGGATCTTTGAGGAACCTCTGTTAGCATCAGTCTGCTGTTTACGCATCACCAGACATCCTCAGATGCTCACTCAGCTGCAGGGGAGTTCCAAAGCTCACAGTAAACCAGGCTGGAAAGGACCACACTGAATTGAAATCCACCTTCCAAGTCAGACCAGGTTGCTCGGAGCCACCCTCAAGCCCATGGTCCCTAATGAGCTGCTTGGCATCCCAAAGCCTGTCCAACAAGATTCCCAGGTCAAGGAGTCAGTGGAATTTAGCCAGAAACCTGTTGAAGTGCTATGGCCTGACCTGGAAGAGCCTTACTGTTCCCTGAGCTCTAAGAGGTTCTACCTAGCTGAGACTCTGTATTTGAGTGTTGCACCTCTCCAGCAAGTCACCCCTATTTAATTGGAATACTTGGGATATTTATGGTCTCATTGGTTATGTCATTCAGGAGAAGACTAAGGAAAGAAGAAATAGAATCACAGAATAGTTTGAGTGGGAAAGGACCTTAAGATCATCCAGTTCCAACCCCCCTCCCATAAGCAGGGACACCTCACACTAAAC
>JBAFWW010037939.1:0-17997 GCA_036873685.1 Agapornis canus | reverse complement strand
GAGGGGAACGGGCAGCAGCCACCCCACACCAACACCCCCCAAAGCGAACCCGCTCTGCGCGTCTCTATTGAGCACCGCATGTTCGGCGATCAAAAATGCTCTCTCTTACCAGCAGCGTCACTGTTTCACTCTGCCTTTCCCCGCAGCTAATTGCGTGTAAGTGTTGTTACACACCTGAGCAGGATGCATCAAGCAAATAAGGCCAAATAATGACCAGCTTGGTGCTGGTTTACAATGCACAGGTTCAGTGAATCAGAACCTGGAAAACACAGGTACCGCTTGCAGAGGTGCGTTGCTAGAGGAGCGATTTGAGCCATAGCCACAGCAGTTCTACCCCAAACTATCCTCACGCATCACCAACAGTGCTCTGATTCCTGATATCCTGTGTTTCTTTACCACAGGGGTCAAGGGGGAGAGAAAAGGAGAAACACCAGAGGGAGATGCAGTGTACCAGTGGGATAAGAAAACTGCAGGAACGAAGCAGGAAAAGGTGCAAAACGACATTTGAGATTACTCAAGGATCTCACCATGAGACTCCTGCCACACCACAAGGACAAGTGCCTCACTTTTGGTATCAAGCTGCTCTAAGGCCTTCTCTTCAGGATCCTTCTCTTCTCCAAGCTGAACCAGCCCGGCTATCTCAGCCTGGCTCCAGAGCAGAGCTGCTCCAGCCGCCATGGCCTCCTCTGGGTTCACTGAAGAAAACACCCCTGAATCACTGTGTTTGTTCTCCATTTCCCTTTCACTTGGAAATAAGCTTCGTCTTCACCAGGTGCCAAGGCCATGCGAGTCAGAACACGGGGCTTGTTCCCATCCATACCTTGAGCAATTGCACCCAGTTCGCTCTACCCCAGCTTCACACACAGCTCAAGTTTGAGGGGGCTCAGTTATCACCTGCAAAGTGTTTCTAAACCACGCAGCTGGAATAGTTGCATACACTTAAGGAAAAGGCTTCTCCATTGGTGCTCCTGTAGGCAGCTTTGTGCTGTGTCCAGAAGGAAACAAGGAATTAAAGGAAAAGGAATTTGTAAACAGAGTTTAAAGAGAGAAAAAAAATCAATATCCGAGACCATCACATCAGAAGATCTCTTATTCCCCTTCTATCACACATTTGCCAGACTTCAGCTCACAAAGAGCAGGGCTGCAAAGGCAAAGAGCAAATATACAAAGAAATACATTTTCTTCAGCAGCCTTTTAAGTCATTCTCCATATTCAGTGGGTTCCAAAAGGAAGCGAAAACCAAACCAAACCAACAAGGACCAGAACTAGGAGGCTACACAGGCAAGCTTTCACATGGCAGAGCATTGAGCATCCTTCCTTTAAAGCCTGACCATGCCAGCCCTGGTTTCTAGCACACATAGGCAGCCAATTCTGCTTCAAGCCCAAATGATTATCTATTTTTGCCTACGCCACCGAGTCCATGTTTGGTGCTTCAGCTAAAAATATCAAGTTCTCTGTTTCTAACGCAAATATGACGGGGAAGAAGAGAGCAAAAGTAGGAAAAAAGGGCAACAGCTGGTAACTTCAATCAGTGCACTTGAAACGCAAATAAGCCAACAAGCCACAAGGAGAAACTCTCAGGGTGGGGAAGGATGCAGCAGTTTCTGAGCTGGTGGAAGGCAGCTAAAGGTGAAGTTACACCTTCTCTAAGCACTGATGCACACTGATAACGTACAGCACCAAAGCTCTGGACACGGCAGTCCAATGTGCTGCTGTATTTGTGTGACTGGAGGCTACTTGAAATGTTTTACCAAGAGGAAAGTCACTGAAAAAGGATCCAAGGGAAAGTCCAAAGAGGTTTAATGGAGGCAAATGAATGGGGAAGCTGAAAGTGCTGCAAGGAAGATACTGGTTCATCCCTAGCGCTCCAAGGGTTAAACACTGCAATGAGCACTGTTCCTTTTTCTGGCAAAGTCCACATCCCACATTGGGGAGCCTGTATTTCCTACAACCTGACAGCCTCAAGTTCGATGCAGCTGCTGAAAAAAGGATGTGGAACAGAAGCTGAACAGGAGAAACAACCAAAACCAAAGCAACTTTCTTGAGCACCTCGATCACAGCAACCACATGCCCAGAGAGCAGGAAAGTGCTTACAGGAGGAACAGAACCCGTAGCCAAAAGCCTTCATCTCTGCCATCGCCTCATCCACAGATGCTTCTGAGCACAGGGTTTTTCTCCATCCCAGGTCCCATCTCATCCTGTGTCACTGAGCTGGTTGCTAAAGGGATCCCTACACTCTTCAACCACATTATCTCATTAAACACACAGCACTTTACAACTGTGAAGCGATTTTTTCTAGCTAGAATACATCAATACCCTAATAACTCTCAATAAGCCATACAGCTACAGCCTGAAGGGGGTGAAGAGTAAGAAATAAATCACCTCCTCCACCCTGGAAGCTCAGCAGAATGTTCCAGCTGAGTTTGCAAAGGTGCTTTCAGTCTCCATCTCCAGTGCTACACAAACATTTGCAGCAGGTGATTACATTTTGTTCCTTCCTTGATGTCTGACCTTGGAGTAACCCACCTGTGATGTGCCATAAATCAGAGTCCACATCACCTGAGCATGATAACGGGCTGTGGTCAGAAGCAGATGAAGCTGCTTCACTTGCCAGCTTTTGCAAGTGAAAACATACCTGTAATGGCACAGGCATCCAACAGAACGTACCATTGTTATGCATAATGAATATAATGATAGAAGGAGAATAAATGCATCTAAACCATTTATGTGTATCACAGAGAGCATTGGACACGTATCAGTTGGCTCTAATGCAAGTATCACGTCTGTACCATAGGTAAGTAATTCAGGAGCAAGCAAGAACACCCAACTGTAACAGCACATAAGTAGACAAATCATGTGAAGCACTTTGAATGGGCTCAGTAGCAGTGACAGAAGCCAACAATAAAAGGAAATCCTACTTGTTTTAAGCATGTTTCCAACATTTATCCTTCCCCTTCTCTCTCCTTCCCTCACAAAATGGGATCTGAAAAATGATCCAATCTACCCAGAGGAGTTGTAATTGTGAGGATGCTGTGACACCTGTGAGCCCACAATCTGCTCCCACACAGAAATAGCACAGGGACAAGCCTTTGACCTCAAAGCACATTCCATTCAATCTGGCCTTTTTCCTTCACAGCATCCAACTGAAGAAGTGGGCCGTCTGTCGTAAGGCAAGAAGAAGGGAAAGCCTGGGCTCAAATGTGTAATCAGAACTCCATGTAGCACAGGCAGAAGTGGATTCATGTGGTACCTCAACACCCCCATGTACTGAGACAACGGAGCCTGTATTTGGGTTGCCCAAACGTAAAAGGAGTGCTTGCTGTACCGTGCAGATGTGCTCTGTATCAGTCAGATGAAGACAAAAGCCACCCTGATGTATTTTTAGTTGTGGAGATCTTTATCACAGTCCTGTACATGCATATTTTATGAAGCAATCCCAGAGGGCACGAGAGCAGGGCTCAAAAGGAATTAGCCAACTTCACAGGCAATAAGCACACCAGTGACTATTAAACCTAATATAATGTATAAGCAACCTCCACAGGAGCCCATTCACCAGTGGCTGAAAGAGGAGAGCATGAGAAGAAGGCTATACTTGGTTTGCTGGAGCATCAGTGCTCCACTCAGTCTGACCAGCAAAGCCATTCTTAAGCACCAGACATACAGAGATAAAGGATGAGTGTGGCATCCACATCATGAATATGCAGAAACACAGCTGAAATTCAGCCTGTTCTTTTCCCTGTGCCCTCAAGTTTATGATAGTCTATAGCTGCCTCTCGCTATCCTGAAGGGAACAAAACAAGAGCTGGATGTGTCAGTGAGAGCTTTGGATCTCCTGACACTCACAGAACACAGCCCTGTATCCCTTCCCCTTTAAAGAATGCACTCTGCCATCCCCACAGTGCAATACAACGCCCAGATATTAGTTCTGTCCAACCATTTCTCCACCTCTGCAACAAGGCCTGCCCCAGAAGTCCTTTCCTAGGCATGGAACGCCTGTTTGCAGCCTGTTTTCACTGTGCACATCATGCTGGCAGCTCTGAGCACTGGCACCCTGGGTGTGGATCTGCATACAGGGCAGTATGACCAACTCCCCCAGGTACAACAGAAACATTCAGCAGTGAGATACACCAGTGGAACCAGGCACATGGTGCACAGAAACCACCCCTAACAGACTGAGTCGCCATAGCATCTGCTGCCCCAGTACCGTAACGCACCCGTATGCTGGCAGTTGGTAAGGCAGGCGCAGCCTGCACGCAAGCCTCCACAGCCGGTTTCATTCCCAGCTGTTTGAGTGTCTCTTCAGCAGTGCTCTAGGAATGAGAGCACACGGGCTGAAAGCTGCAGAGTGCCCGCTCTGTGCTTCCCGTGCAGCCCTGCTCCGGCTGGGTTCCAGCCCTGCTCCGGCTGGGTTTACAGCCCTGCTCCGGCTGGGTTTACAGCCCTGCCTTAGGACACCTGGTGGCTGAATAACGGCCTGTGTATATACATGGACCTGAACACATCACCTAGGATTCCTGTCAGGAAGCTCCTATTTACTTTCCTAAAGCTCATCAGGACTTACTTGAGAGCATCTCAGGAATCCTGCATTATTCTGCTCTGCAATATAACCCCATATAGCTCAGTGCTGGACAGAGTGCCTGGAATGCAGCAAGCACAAGGACAGGCACAGCTACATATGCCAACTTCTGCTTTACCTCTTCTTGGGCTATCACAGCAGCACATTTACCTCTGACCCTTAGTGTAGTCTTACTCTCTGCAATGTACGTAACTGTCCTCAGCCTTTGTTTGCAAAGGTTTGCCTTATTCTAGGTTTTAGTAACTTGAAATGAGTGTGCCTCTGAAACGTTGTGTTACCTTATTTCCGTATGAATAAAGCACCCTTTCATTCCAAAGGATGAACTTCAGCCCCTCAGAGATGGGGCAAGAAATACACCTTCAAAAAGCCTGTGAAGGCTCTTTAAACAATCCCATTCCGCTTGCTCTGAAGTCACCATTTGAGCTGTCATAAACCACCATTTCTGAGGGGTTAAAATCTGTATTTGCCAATTGATTAACGTAAGATGAAATACAATACAACTGTTTGCATTCTCCTGTGTTTACTCGTTCAAACTCTGACAGACACCATAGAGCAAAGTTAATCTGATAAAAAGTGAAGTGCTGAAGTGGTTGGCTCTGCATCCAAATGGGAAATGCACACTAACAACACGCCAAGGGGGTGAGGAGCATCTGAACTTCACTAATCCATCTGCAGAACCATGAGACCCAGGCATTTAGAAAATGTCATCATCTTAAAAGCCAATTCACTGCTTGATTTGTAATTTGGAGAAATCAGCTGCACTTCATTTTACCTGCAGCATTTCCCACAATTGGGCAAGGAATTCCTACTTCAACAGTAACCAGCACGTTATTTCCATGCCCCTGTAGATTTCTCCACAGCAATTAGAACTCTGATCCCACCTACTCTTGTCACACATCCAGGCACTCCTGTTGTGGCTGCAGCTGGATTACAAAGGCTCTAACCCCTGCGTAAGAGCTCAGCCTGCAAACAGAAGACCCATCACTGGTACTCCCCATCCTTTAAAGGCGCTCCCTAAGCACCCATTCCAGATTCAGCATCCTGGCTCACATCTTCTTGGCTCAATTTGCACTTGGAACGGGAGATGCGCAACAAGAAACAGAGGATGCAGGAGCGAGAAATGCGCGGGGATGAGGAAGTGTGCCTTGAGAGCAAGGAAAACCCAAGCAGCAGGACGTTAGACAAGCAGTTCGTAGCTCAGCTATGTGTAATTGGGGGTTCAAAGGAAAGGGTGACACGTTCCAGCAGTAAGAGACTATCTGAGAGACTCTTCAAAACAGCGCAGACATCGCAGTACAGTTCAGAGCTGGCAGGGATGCTCCTGTCTGCGAGCAAGAGTAGAGGTAGAGGGCAAGGGACAAGAAACACTGGGCAAGCCTGTTTCTGTTCTGCCAGCACAGAAACAAAGTGAGTGACGTGCCTGGCTAGTTCAGCCTCAGCCAGAGGTAACGTTGCTCTCAAAAGGCTATTACCGAACAAGTTCAGAACCTTCTCATCAAGCGGGAAGTTACTGCCACGTTCATCCACCCCAGCTTACACAGCAGAGCTGAGCACAACTCGCTCAGGCCTTCCTTTGGCAATTAACCAGAGAGGGCTGAGAGGTCCTCAGTGACTGTGTCTGATCACAGACCAGTCGGGACATGCAGGGGGACAGAAACACATAAAGGAACACAACTGGAGAGTGGCTACCCCTCACCCCCCCAAAAGTAAAGTAATCAACCACCCAGACTGAAACCCAGCCTGAAAAACTCAGAGCCCTTGTATGGGACCTGGCAAAGGGCGATCACCAGCTAGCGGCAAAGGAAGAGGTTAATGCTCCAGAGGAGGCTCAATGAGACAAGCAGAGTTTTAGCCTGGATGCCCCCTGTGAAGCCTGAGGTGCTTCGGGAAGGATGCTGAAGGAGGCACCAGTCATCTAAACTGCAAACACGTCTGGCTTGATTAGGGACACTTCACCTCCATTTGATTTGCTACCGCACAGGACTGATCACACACAGCCCCTGTCTCCCCTTTTTGCAAGCCAGTGCACTGAAGCCTCACTGTGAGCCATGAGAAAGGGGAGATGCTTTTTATCCTAATTAAGAACAATCTTGCCAGGACCAGGAATATGCAGGTGTCGTATCATTAAGTTACTTAACTGTGCCTCTGAAATGACCACATAATGATGACTCCTCAGTAACAAGGGGAAAAGGAGGAAGTGAACTCTTTGCTTTATTCTTTCCATTTTCATCTCCAGCACAAACAGAGGGCATCCACCCAATACCTGCAGCTCTGAATTATTCATCATTAGTCACACATCACCAAATGCAACTGCTTGTGGACCTCAGGTGTGAAAGACAACTAGTTGAGCAGTTCCTTAACTCCTGAAGCATTATTGCAGAGCAACAGGAGAAGCCCACTTCAGTGCAAGTGATAGCATTTCCGGAGGAGTGTCAGTTAATGCACATCAATCAAGCACCAGCCAGACAAGCTGCTCTCCCCATTTAATGTGATGAGAAGGCAAAGAACCCAATTCCTGACAGCTCCCACCATTCTCATGGAGCGTGCTGCTGACCTCCTGCTCTGTCAGGCTTGTCTCTGCTGCTAAACTCATGTCCCTTAGGCCCTGCTTCCCAGGCCATGGAAGGGCAGACGAGCCTGCCCATGGAAAGCTCTGGGACTGCAGCAGGAATGTACAAGCCTGGTAAGTCAGTCTTTGATGGAGATCACCCTGCAGCATGTCCAGCCACGGAGGGATCTAGTACAATACAGGATGATTTTGCCCTCTTCCCACTCAACAGTCACATACACAAAGCTGGAGAAGCAAGTTGTGTGAGCTTAGCATACTACACATCTGGCCATCCACTCACTTCTGCAACTGCTTGAGCATTCTGAAGAAGAACCAAGTATCTCTCAGGCAAGCACCATTTCAAAGAGCACATCAATGGCTCTATGTAACTCCATTGTGAGATGAACAAGTGTTGTGTGGCAGGGATGACAACACTGACAAGAGACTTTACAGAACTTACTACAGCTGAGCAAGTGATGCAGTTGTGCAGAGCAAGGTGGCAGCTGTCCAGCCATTGCAACCAGAGCCTGAATCAAGTGGAAACCCCTGCAAGAAAAGCTGCTCAGGTATTAGCTATTCCGTTCTCCATTCATGTCCTGGTGTGGCTCCCGGCAGCATGCAAGTGCCAGGAGTGGCACAAGGGTGGGAATGACAGGCCTGGGCCATAAAATCCTGTTTAATTACCGGCTAGCAGCAGCTCAGCCTGTGGAAGGGTCCTTCAGCACTGCGCTTACCAGCTATTCCTAGCTCAGAAGCGTGGTGCATGACGGTGTCACTGACAAGTCCTCCAACAAAGCAGATTTTGGGACATAGGCTCTCATTTGAAAGCTGTAATTCAGCTCCCTCTGATAGAAGTTCCCATAGAATACAAATCCCAGTTCACAGGTGGGGAGTGCCAAACCTTCTGATGAGTTCAGATCCTTTGATAACCACATGATTTCCTCTATTCTGTTAAACTTGTAAGTTTTCCAGCCTAATTCCCAACATGACAGATTCAGATAGCCCCTCAGGTGTTTGCTTCTATTGTGTTTTACAGGGGTTATTCCTATTACCAGTGTCCAATAACAGTACACTGCCCTCTCAGTCACAAAACGTCCACCCACTAGCAGCAGACACAGCAAATTCTGCAGCAAGTGGAAAAAATCCATGGTTGATATTGTTCATTAATGGGATGATGCCCTCTGCCTCAAACCCCACCACATTTATGATCACATTATGATCACATTTATGATTTAAGCTGGCCATAAACATGTTTCCCTCTCCACCCTGCAACAGCTTTGGCACCCCATTTGATCTCAGAAATCAGTTCATTGCCGACACTGCTCTGTACCTGTGATGGATCACAACCAGCACCACGTTTAGCATGTTTTACAGCGTCAGAAAACCACCCTCCAGGTAGGGGCGGAGAGAAGAGCCTGCCTGTTCAGCATTGCAACCAGCCCTTTGCCATCAGCAAGAACACTGCTGCTTTGTCAGATGAATTAACCTGTTCTACCTGTCAAGAACTGGCTGTACAAACGCTTCTCTGAGGTTTGAAATACACAATACAGTGGGAACAGATAAAAGCAGTTGACAGCACAGAATTTAGTAAACCTTCCTGCAAGTGGTTTGCAATCAGAGACTGGGCTCCATCAGAACGCTGTCAACAGGAACACTAAGGGACACGAACCGCTGTCAGCCAAGGCAGACCCGCAGCTGGAGTAGCCTGGGTCTGCAGGATCTTTCCTAGCAGGTCTCCAGTGGCAATGGAATCAAAAGGCAACAAAGCACTTTAAGAGACAGCCAGGAGAGTTTCACCAGCTTGGACTGAACTGCATCACTGCACTACACAGGTGCACCCGCAAACCCATCCCTGTGATCTCTGCCTGACCAGCAGCGCCTCTGCAAGAGGTGATTCCTGAAGACAGGCAAGCAGTTCTAGCTCTGAGCAGCAGAGGGAAGCAGTAGGCACTGTAACATTGACTAGCCACACGACTGTCATGCACTAAGGGCTTAATGATGTTCTCAAACAAAATACAATGAACTCTGTCATAAGTAATCACACATGAGACTGTGAAGTCAGTAGCTCAGTGGAAGTGGCCTCCATGAAAGATGAAGCACAATTTTCCCTGGCTTTAGGGAAAACTTGCTGAGCCCTGGAAAGAAAGAAGTGGAATACAGGGGCTTTTTGCCTTGCTTATCAAGATCCGACTGCATGGGGTGGTGTTTTACCAAGAAAACTTACCAAAACCAGAGAAATTCCTTCTAATCTCGAAGGATTTACAAACACATCTCCTTTAGTGAGGGAAAATACATCCCCAACTCCAGGCGTTGGCAGGCAGACGAAGGAGGAAATATTTTACTTACAGCATACCTGTAGTATTCAAAGCGTGCCCATGTTATGTTTTACTTGGGTGCAGTTTCGCCCTGCACAGGAACTAATCATCACTGCATAACACTCACCTTTGATGTGGATCCTATTCTCCCATAGTTCAGGCATTTGTCATTGCAAAAGAGATCTGCAGAATTGAATGCATTTCATCACTTTCATAGCAGGCAGCAGAGCCTACAGAACTCTTTCTTTACAAGCGATTACAACTCCCAAACAGGTAACAAAGACAACTATGACATGGAAAATTGTACTGCTATCGTGGGCAAAAGAGAATGTAGCTCTGCTGCTGAATGCTTCAAGGTCAAATTCACATCTAAGTTATCCAAGGTCATCACTGGTGCATTTTGTACTCTGGTGTAATACATTAAAGGAAGAAGGAGCGCTAGTACACTAATCAGGCTCCAGGAAACCACTAACCTGGATGAAGCCTTCAGGGCAAGTCAATTCCCTCCTCCTGCTTACATCTCCTGTCCCGTTTTTGAGGCTCTGTTACATATTCTTCACTTCTCTCCTATCAAGCAAGGCTCTGACTTTGGGTTGGAGACGCTGACTGTGACCACTGTAAGTCCAGAGAATGGGATCATTAGATCATATCACTTCACATATGATTTTTACTAACACACCAAAGCCCAGCATAAGGAAGCACATCACTTTTAGAAGTCCAGTGCTTAATAGGGACTTCTCCCTCCAGCCTCCAGCCAGGGCACTTCATGCTTTGAGTCTTCTTTATGCCTCCATGCACAAGCAGCTGAAGTAGACAATTCCTTGCTCATGCTATTAAGAAGATTTGTGAGGAAGGGAGGCAGAAGAAGACAGAGCAGGTAACAATAATTGTTAAGTTATTAGAAGCACACATCATATGATAAAAAGTTGAAAGTAAACTGCTTTGAAATACAGATTTTTATGTTCCCCAATGCTGAAGATGAACTAATATTAAATAACTGCTGTTTGAAGTTAAAACTAGAGGTTAAAGGAGACTAATTGCTGATTATTTAAAGGGTAGTTGTAATGAACCAAGATAAAGAGATGTCACATTTCTAAGCCAGATCCTATCTTTCAAGCTGGGAATGTGACTCTAGCCAAGTATTACCAGGAGAATGCACTGCCGTAGAAGAAAGCTGTGACTTGCAATAAAGTTCCTACAGTAACAGAAAGCCTACGGTGTTTCAGGTCATAGCACTGTTTCTGCTCTCGGATCAGAACACAGACGGGCTTTAACGGGATGTTTGTGTTTCACATGGAGTTTAGCACATACACATGTGTATTTTAATACACCCAGGAGTTCTGCACAGTGAGACATAAACCCAGTTCTTGCAGTGCTGGGAATGAAACCTGCACTGCAGGTGACATGGCCTTGATATGAAGAAAAATTAAACCCAATCAAATTACTGCGTATTAGATTCTCTCACCAAGGCAGAGCATCACATCAGGCTTTTAGAACATGATATTCAGCAGGGAAATAAACCTAATAAATTCAGGAAAAGAACTATATTGAGTAATTTTCTTTCTTTAACCTTTGATTTCAAAGCCAGTAATCACAGGATATAAAGCACTTTCATTTAGCTTTTAACAGCTACAAAATACATACACAGGAGTAAAACAAAGCACAAAAAGGGCCTGAGATTGGTAAGAAAAAAGTCCTTTTCATTCCATTCGATGTTTCTATGAGGCAATTCAATGATTCAAAATTATTAACTTCAGCCTTGCTGATTCAAAGTTACTGTTTTCCCTTAAATCAGCCGATTCCTGGTGCCTTTTCATGCATTGTCATCCCTCCTTATTTAGGACATCTCATAAGTAGCCTTGACTGCATTAGGGTGGTAAGAGAATGAAATGCCAATTTAGAAGATGCTTAGTACTTGAAAACCTGCGGGGAGCCAACCTGCTTCAAGGTAGACGCCTGCTTTGATGTGTTGCTGTGTCACAGTTGCACCTTCAAGGGCTGAAAACTTCCAGCAGTAAGAGATGAGTGCACCTAGTTAGCAGCCTGCCAAATTGGGTTTAACATCCAGTCCTGCTCAAGCACACGGGCTCCCCCCTTGCTCATCAGAATGATGGGATTACAGTGAACCAACCTTTTACGGGGGGAATGGAGGAAAACTTCCCCCTTTCATCAGCCACCAACATTATCACTATCTCAGTAAGCTCTGTAACCACCAGACCAGTACAACACGGCCTCCTGTTTGATCTCTGATGGAGAGGATGAGACTGTTGTCAATATGAAACTGGAGAGCAGGAATAAGGACTGCAGAGATCCCGAGACAGCCGATGGTTAGAGGAGGTGAGGCTCTTCGTGTGTCAAATGCTTTGATAGCCAGCCTTCTGCTGTAGATAAGGCAGGCCTCACTATCCCCTGCCTGCTTCCTCTAGAAGCAAGGCTTAGCTAACACAGAGATAAGGAACCTTCGCCTGGCTGGGGGTTACTATTGATTTGTGAATTCTGAGATGTGAACTTTAAACAACTTGGAGCTTTGACTCCACATGGGGCATACAAGAGTGCCTTCAGAGAGCTGTCAAACGCTTCTCATCTACCTAAGCACTCAATATCAGCACGCATCTGATGTAAGGCACTGAGGAACTAGTCAAGTTATACATTCCCTTGTGCAGAATGTGCTGTATAGCACACAGGATATGTCTGTCTCCCCACTTGCTTTTTCAGAGCCAGGCAAAGTTAGTCTTTGTTAATGTCTGAGTTTCCAAGTTGATGAACTGTGAGTAGCTATTGCCTGTGTTTTCCAAGCCAGCCCCTACCTTAGAAATGCTGCTTACAATGCCCATTTCTTCAGTGATATCATGCACAGGCTCCAGTCAAATCACCTATGCAGACCAAACACAGAAGATATTGTACCCCCACTAAGGAACAGCCATAGTCTTGCAGGGAACTCCAATAATCCATACCAAAAGACCTGAGGTTCCATCACTAAGGACTGAAAAGAAAGGTGTAAACCCTTCTATCTCAGTCTTAGCCCGTTTAGCCATCCATCAGCAGAGTCTATAGTTTCCATATGCCTTCACAGACAGCTTACCTTAGGACTTTCAAGAGCAGCAACTCCAGCCAACAGATGATTAATATGTCAGCAAAACAGTTCTCTACCTTCTCTCTCATAGCAGATGAGAGACATTTATTACCCTGTCCCTTTCCAGTCTGCTGTTACAGAGATGCCAGCCTGGAGAATCTAACCTCAGCTGTCCCATATTGTCATTTTAATTAAAGCCATATCCTGTAAAACACTATATGCTCCTGAAGCCCTGATAAGATCCCATTATCAGAAAGGAGCAAATTCGTGATGCTATCTGGGCCAGCCCATGATTATCTGCCAGAACAAAAGGGATGTTATTAAACAAACCCTGTTAGATCACTGCCGGTGAACAGAATGCAAACCCCGCTGCAGTGAAACCCCTTATCTCTCTGGGGTCACGCCTGCAGCACGCAGTCACTGCTCTGTGCTGAAAGCTAAAGGTGAGGAAGAGAAGAACTGCTGGTTTGTTTCACTGTGGGAAGTTGTGTTCCTTGCCTGCAATTCCTTAGCAGGAGAAACCCCAACTTTCAGATCAAATAACTCCTGGGAGATGCCAGGCTCTGAAGGACATGTTCAAAAGCCTCATTACAACCCCAAAGTGACTGATTTGTTATTCTGAATGCAGCCGTTTACCTTTCAGGACCCAAGGAAGAAAGGGTTACAGCATCTCTCTTACCTTTCAGGTTCAATGATCTCCCGTGGAACAAAAGCAGTGGGAGGGAATTACCACACTGCCTCCTGTCCCCTTCTGTCACTTCTCTGACTCAGCCCCTTGAGGAGGATCCTGGTCTATGTGCAGGCAGTGTTTGTGGGGAGGCAGGGAGCTGGGGCACAGCCCTGCATCCTCTCTCACCAAACCCAACCTTTGTTTTTCCAGCCCACACATGCACAGGCCAATTCTGCTCTTCCAAGCAAGCACACAGCTAACGCTGGGGTGTGTGTCCCATTCAGCTCCTCTGGCTTCACAGCTACTAACAGACAAGTTCTGAATCAGAAAAAACCCAAAGTACAGCCTGGCTTTCCTTCTGATTTTTAATCGCTCTGCTTGTTATCACACGAGTAGCAAGAACAGCTCTACCACACTACACAGCTAATAAACCATCCTCCTCCACTGAGGAGCCTAAGCTCCTCTGGGAATGGTGTTATCTGGGGTCTGCACAGATGATCACAAGCAGCTGAAGCTTCATTAGTTACCGTTCATCATTTGAGCTGCATTAACTCCGCACTCTCCCCCACCAGGATGCAGCATTCCAACACCATCAGGTGGTTCAATGCACGCAGCTGCCTCCTCTTCACTGGTGCAGAGGGTGCAAGAGCACTTGTGGACCCTTCACAGAGCTCAGCTGGAGCCCAGCAGCTCCCTGTGCTGTGGGATTACCACGTATCCTACCTCTGCTATCCCAAGATAAACACCATCCTCTTCTGGGAACGCAGCCCTTCCTAATCCACGTAGGGAACTATAGGTCTGGCAACAGCAGCTCAATGAGTAATAAAAGGCTGCTAAGAGGAATGGATTCAGACCCCAAATAAGTTTCAAACTGAAGTTGTAAGACAGAATACATTGTCCTGGTCAAACAGCAGATTCACACATTCAGCTTCTCTAAAGTGTATTGTTTTATCTCAGAATAGATCATGAAAGAAAAGGCAGTGAAGGGAGTTGGCTGCTGATAAAAATGATATTTGCAGTGAACTAAAGGACACGAGCTGGTGTTTTATATCAATTCATGACCAGTTAATGAACTGGTCTTTAAAAAGAGAGTTTTATCTTCCTCATCCATATGTATTTCGATAGGATAACAAATACAGACACAGTTTTAAAGGGTTGCTATTTCTATTTGATGTGTTTTCATATCTCATTCTAATTGCAGAGAAAGCCTTTAGTCGAGCAGGGTCTTCCATGATTGACTTCTCACTGATCTGTACTGCAAAGGCTCCACTTCCTGATAGGCAGGAGGGGGATTTACAAAGATGCCTTCAGTGCCAGGACCAAAGTCTTGAGAGCCTCAGAACTGAGTCCTAGGGGTTTCTTTGTAGAACAGATAATGTTAGAAAGGACTTTAAGATTACCCAGTTCCAACCCTGCAGAGCCTGGCTTTGACATCAGCTGCACATGGGTGAAAGGGGGAATCCTTGCTTCTGTGCCTTCTGGATCAGTGCTGCATCTCCTGCTCAGCCCATGATGTTTCCTTGATGCTTTTTGAAGCTTGTGGAAATAAGAGACAGCTTCGAACTAACAAACCCTGAAAGCACTGCTGCTGTCTTGCAGTCAACCCTGCCAATCCCTATGGCTGGGACAGCAAGAGGTCCTTTCTGAACCCACGTTTGGATTGTGGGAAGCATTCCGAGGAAGTTCCCTTGAGTACCTGATGGGACATTAGCATTTGCCTCCTGGAGGTTCCATGATGAATGGGAGAGGCTGCTTTTGAATCTAATCCAGGAATATTTGTACACATTAGTTGTTGGTAGCATTTGTTCTCTAGACCGTATCTAGGAGGCAGAGATCTATTACAACGGCCCAATTCTGGCTGCAGAGATGTGGGCATTACTAAAATAAGCTTGCAAGGTGCTGTAGAAGCCTTGCAGTTCTATTTTACTTCAACTGTTTGCCATTCTTCCTGCAATTGATTTTGATCTAAATAGATATTCTGTTCACAGGGTCTTGGCTCTGGTATCTTTTCATTCACTGAAATATGAGGCTATTTGATCAATTTAACCTTTACTTCTACGTGATCCAAACAGCACATGCTTTCCAGTATTTCTCTTCCAGCCATAAACATTATCCTTCCACTCATGTATTTTCCCTACAACGTCTGACTTCAAGTCCCATATGCACACTTGTATTTTACCTGGCATCCCATCCTAGTTCCTGTCACTGGTACCTCATGTTTTGTGCTTAGTGATCAGGTAGGGAAAGGGGGGGGGAAAGGAAGATGGAAACAGAAATACCTCAAGATGAACTTGCAACACTTGTGCTGTGCAGACACTCTCAGTTCCAAACCTTCTCAAAGGATGTGTGATGCAGTTTGCAAGCCAGGGCACCTGAGTTCACAGCCAGCCAGAAGCTCCATACATGTCTGGAAAGAACCTCCTTGGTAGCATTGGTTAACTGCAGCCACTATGAGCTGCAGCAGAGAAAAGGGTGAATGATCCAGGATCCATTCCAACTTTATGTGTGAATTCTTGGCTCCAGTGGTTCCCTACATTAATGATTTATTTCTTTTGCCCTTGTTCCTAGATTTGTATTGTAGAGAAAACCTAAACAAGCCAAAGGAAGTGGACATTGTCATTTTCTCATAGGCTGCCCCTAAATAATACTTCATTTTCTTTGATACAAGTACTGAAATGGAATTTCCAATAGAGAAACACTTCTACATTTCAACCAGCTTTAGCCACATGCCCTTTGTCAAAATCTTCAACCAAAGGTTGGTATCTACCTGAGCATCAAGCATTTCTGCGTATTAAACTTCAACTGCTAGGGAAAGGTGGGAACTGTGCTTGTGCGTGGCTCTGAAGACACAAGTCACCTTTAATCTAGAAGAAGTTTATACACAACACAGTTTCTTAAGCAAAGGAGAAGGGAAGCACAGCTCAAATGCACCTCACACAGGATCATCAGCCGGGATATTCACAGTAATATCTCCTCTCCCAAACAGTTCCAGGGGACCTCAGCAACTTGCACCATCTGCTTTTGCAGTTGCCGTTGGCATGTGTGCACCTGGCTCTGACAGCCAAGACAGCCAAGGATGTACATGTATATCAGTAACAACCCCTACGGAGAACTGCAGAAAGCAGGGAGGAAAGCCACCATGCTGCTGCCTTCCTCCACCTCTTTCACTGACTGCCTCCAGGAGAGGTTTGTGTGCAGGCAGTTCCCTGCTCCAGGCAGGATCTCGCCCTGTTGCAAGCACCGATGCTGTCACCGGATGGCTCATCCCTGCAGCTGCCAGTTCCCAGCCCTGGCACATTGTGTCACTAGCACAAGGCAGCAGTAAACCAAGCAGCCCAGCAACAACAGCAACAATCTGCCAGCTCTGCCTGCTCCAGAAGATCCAGGCTCTCTCCCTTCCTCCTCTGTTGGAGCTGACAAAGCTGCTCTGGGCTCCTAGCACGGATCTCCCCAGCGCGCTGCAGCTGGATGGAGCCCATGGGAGGTACGTCCCTGCTGCAGGGGCCAGCAGCAGCACAGATAACTCAACCCCACTCACCAATTCCACTATCAGAAAGAAAGGAATAAAGCATAAGCTGCTCCAATTCATTACTGTTTATTCATCCTCTGAGTGCACTACACACAGCTGGTAAATGGCCAATAAATCCTCCCCACTGCAGCCAGCAGGGCTCACTGGGCAGGGCTGCCTTGGTAACTCCTTTGGCAACACCTCATGGCAGGCTGGTTTTGCACAGAGGAAGAGAGAAGCCGCTGCTTTGGGCTGAGTTTGTGCTACCATTGTTCACCATACAATTCATGCCATTTCCGTGTTGCAGGGAAGGTGGGTACCAGGCGCTTTACAGCATCCTGGGGAGCTGCGATGGAAAGAAGAGAAACTTGCTGTTGCCTTGACATTTGTTTATGCCCAGAAATGTGAAGGCCCATAGGCCCTTTAATATGGTTTTATGTGATTTAAGTACTCCTGTTGAAATATAATGCCTTTAATATTATCAGCATCATTTCAATGAGCATATCCAACATGTTCAGTGTGAGACTGGTTATTGACACAAAGCAGCATCTGAGTGCTATTTTAAGGATGTATTTTGGCACTTGAAGTCCAGCTGTCATCCAGCTGTATGCTTCAGAAAAGTCTTTTCCCCTTTTAATCACCACTTGTGGTCTTTACAGACCCTGCCCTGGAGGATGCCAAGCTGAAGAGCTAATGTCCTTTTGTGAAGTCAGCCAACACCAATATGGGATGAAGAAAGGATCAGACCAAATGCCAGCATTACTTGTCTTCTCCTTATCCACCACCAGGCAACATTAGGTTTCAACGTAAACGCTGCAGAATGAGGGTGAGACTTTCCCATTGTTTCTCATAAAGCTCAGATGTAATTTACTGTCAAAAAACACCCTTTAAATTTAGCTTCTCAATTCTTTTAAATACAAAACTCCTCAAATTATCTCTGAGAAGGTTCTTTATGAAGCCAAGAACTCGATGTGAGACAGGCAAAGCACATCAAGTGCTCAAGTCATGATTAGAAGACAACTATGGATTAGAAGTAGATGGCAAGGAGTAGAAATAAAAGGTCAGTTTTCATCATGACCAAGTATTAGAAGTTAGACACCATGCCTGGAGAAGAGAAGGCTGAATGGTTACCTCATAGCAGCCTTCCAACATCTGAAGGGGGCTGGATGAGGATGCTGGAGAGGGGCTCTGCATCAGGGACTGTAGGGATAGGACAAATGGTGATGGGTTCAGACTGATACAGGGGAAGTTCAGGTTGGAGATAAGGAAGAAGCTGTTCCCTGTGAGGGTGCTGAGGCGCTGGCACA
>JBAFWW010037937.1:66854-88794 GCA_036873685.1 Agapornis canus | reverse complement strand
TCCCTGCAGGAACCTCCATGGGGCACCTGCAGCATCCTTCATCCCTGCAGGAACCTCCATGGGGCACCTGCAGCATCCTTCATCCCTGCAGGAACCCAGCCCGGGGACGCCCCAGGACAGGGCAACACGGAGCAGCAGCTCCTGCTCGGGCAGCCCCAGGACAAGCGTTCTGGTTCTGCTGGGCTGAGGCGGGATGCAGCGGTGATGGTCGCTATCCCAGTGCGGCTCCAGCACCCGGCCTGCCGCGCCTGGGCCCTCTCCATCACGTTTATTACACCCTGCAGTGTAATTAACAGAGAGGAGTCAAAGGACCCGAAAGCAGTGATTGTAATAAATAATCACTTGGCGACCGCGGAGTTAATATTCCACCAGGGTCTCCTCCTGGCCTCCAGCTGCAATGGCAGAGAGGAGGGAAGAGTAATGAAGCCTGGCAGCCTGACCTGCGGAGGCCTGGCTGCTGGAGAGCAGCAGCATCCTGCAAGTGCTTCCTGCCTGGTCCCGCTTCTCCCCACACTTTAGAGCAACAGCAAAGCCTTTTTTGGTGGCTCTTTGAGGGGATTTAGGGAAGCTCAGGAGAGTGAAATGCTGTAAAACACAGCATGAGACAGCTCCTCTTTCCCAAAGGGAGCAAGGGCAGCGCATCTCGGACTGCCACAGCAGTCTGCTCCTTGTGCCAGCCTGCAGCTCCCAGCAAACCAGGGTCCCAGTATCACATCCAGGGAAACATCCACACATCACAGACAAAAGAGCAGATGGAGGTGCTTAGGATACACAGACTGAGAGGTCCTGCTGCCCTCTGCATCCTCCTGCACACACTGCTCCCGAGGCTCTGCTCCTGGGCTATTCCTGTTTAATCCAGGACGGCACCCTGGGACAAATGAAGGAACACAACACAAGGGAATCTCGCACTGAGGACAGCGGAGACCCTGTGCTGGGACTCTCTGAAGTGGGCCTTTCCCAGCTTTCCCAAATCCAGTGGTTTCAGCCTCCATTTTTATCCCATTCAAAGTGCCTTTGTCTGGAGACAGGGAGGAGGAAGATTAACTTCTCCTTCCTGAACCCTGCCTGCTGGACATGAGGGAATAGGGAAAGCAAATAAGCAAAGTTAAGCTTTCTGTAGAGAGCTGGAGGCTTCAGGATGCAGATGACAGCAGCAGGTGATGAGCGGCTCCAGCCTCAGCTCCAGCTCCCCATTCCCGCAATGGCTGAGCTGATGTCACCAGGACAGCAGGAATGTCCTGAAGGGATGAACGTGGGCTCTGAGCCCATTCTCTTGCCCAGCGCCAGCAGGGAGCTGCTCCCACACCTCGCACCTTGACAGAGATGAGGAATGATGAGCAACTCCAGCAGGATAAAAGCACGATGGGAAGCAGAGCGTGCTAAGGAGTGACACATGTGAGCAACCAGAACACAGGAAGGGAGGAAAGTCTTGGGGCAAGCTCAAGGAAAGGTCAAGAGATTTATTTATGGCCTTAAATAATCTGTTAAGTGCCTGTCTCTGAAGCCGCTGGTGCCGAGTGCTAAGGCAGAACCAGGGAGGGCTCACAAGCAGGGCAGAGGGAGCCTTGCTTTGAAGCCCTCCTTCACATCCAGGCTCCTCAGCATCCCCCCCAGCTCCGGTCCCCACAGGACCTTGTCCTTCACCGGGAATTGGAGACAAGTTTCCTCCCCCATCTGCCCCTGCACTCGTTGGAATGCAGGCTTGGACTCGGGCAATCAGTAGGTAATCTTGTCAGCATTACTTAGAGAGCCAGGCTCTGTCCTGCCCATCTGATGCTCTGTGCAGCAGAGGGAAAATCACGGCTCCCTCTTGAAAGGAGGGGAGAAATTAGAGTTGACTTTGGCACAGGAAAACAAGCAATCCAGAGATGACAGGGTGCCACAGGAGCTTAAAGTGAGCATCAACGAACTCAGACAAAAACAAATCTGCATTGAAAACAGGCTCTTCCCCAGACCACATCCCCACTTTAAAGTGCCTTTGAATTCTCCCCAGCACATTTAGAACATGCTCTCCCTTCACAGCTCTCCCTCGCTTTGTTTTGCCGGCTTCGAGCAGGCAGACGAGGGCTGGAGCTTGAAGTGATGTTTTCCTATTAGCACACATGCAAATGCTAATAAACAGCTCTGCAGGCCTCTGCCCGGCACCCCTCTGCAGGCAGCGAGCAGGGGAAGGAAGGGCAGGCGGGCGCATGATGCGCTTCCATCAGCAAAGCCCCTCGGGGAGCTGATGCCATGGGAGCAGCCCTGGGCTGCGGTGCCGGAGAGGCTGAGGGCTTCTCCTGCCTCGCTGCCGGGTCTGGGGCAGGTTATGGGTTGCTTGCTATGGCATTTCAAATGCTCGCTCAAGTAGCTCATTAGCTCGTAGCAAGCTGGAGCAGCGCGGGTGTAGTGGGTGTTTAAGTGTTTAATGCCTTTCTTTTCCCCCTTTCTCTTTCTTTCTAATTGGCATTTAATTAGAAGAATAAATAAAGAAAGAAAAGCAGCTTTGCCTGGGCTGCCCAGGTTTAAATATTAAACAGCTTCATTCTCCTGGAATAGCAGCGGTGAGGGGGGTGCAGGAGCTGGCAGAGAGGGCCAGGATCCATGGGAGCAGGGTGGCTGCAGGCAGCACATCCTATGGCCCTCATCAGGGCTGCCTTGGGTCACTTGCACCAGGAGGATGAGCTGGACCCTCTATGCCAGCTCTTTGCAGCTCTCACCTTGCATCCTCCTTCCCCAGCACATCTCCAAGCAGGGATCAGGACTTGGCAAGGCTCCCCCTTGGCTTCTCACTGTGAAAGCTTCCCCGTGGCCCTGGGGAGCTCAAGGGGGGATGCTCGGGAAGGAAACGTCCATTAGAGAAGCGCTCGATAGCTGCTGCTCTGATTGATCGCCTGCCCTAACGCCTGGAGGTCTCCCAGGCTCCGGCTGCCCCTCTCGGAGGGAGCGGAGGAGCCCGGCTGAAGCTGCAAGGGCTTTGGGAGGGCTCTGATGTCTCCAGCGCTGCTCCGACAGGGATGAGGCCACGCGGAGGAGCTCCGGAGCAAAGCGCCGGGTTCAAAACCCTTCTCTCCCAAGGGGAAGGATGAGCAGGGCTGGGGGCTGCTCCCGCTCCCCCAGCATCTCCCTCCGCATCCCCTGTCCATGGGTGGCCAGGCAGCTCCTCCCTTAACATCAGGGCATGAGGAGGCTAAAGGTCCCTGTGGCGGTATTAACCACAGCGGGTGACCAACTGCTCTGCTATGCTGATGCCCAGAAGTTTAACTTTCCCTGTCTCCGTTAGAATTTGGGTGGATTTGATGCAAACCATGGCCAAAGTGCACGCCTGTGAATACCAAGCGTGTTAATAGGTTAAAGTAAATCTGAAGTAACATTTGAAAGCTGGAAGATGAAAGTAGATCACAGGGCAAAGATCAAACAATCCAGAACCACTTCTAAGCCTTTTAGTGCTGCGGATTATTAGCATTTGAAAGTGAGGAGCATTAGTGAGAGAAGAGGATGGGGGGCTCGGGAAGGAGTTTCTGTTGTGTGGATAAAAAGCGAAGTAAGTGACAGCAGAAGAGGAAGAATGGAAATGATCTGGTTTATTAAGTGCCACACAGGAAGGCTGTGTACAACCAGGTGTGTGCCCGCTAACAGGAACCAGCACTGGTGTTCAGGCTGTGGGCACACATCTGCGGCTGGGTATCCGCTAGGATGCTTCCTGGAACCCTCCAAGTGTGCAACAGGTCCTTCTGCTTCAGCATGGGAGGGAAAACCTCCTGAAAGGAGCAGCAGGCATTTAACTGTGTCAGTAACTAAAGCACTTTATTGCCTATGGAGAGCTCCGGGAGAAGCCTCCTGTTTGCATCCCATGAAAACCAGTGTGTTATTCAGCAAACCTGCCATGGGCAGCAGGAGGGAAAGTCCAGCAGCCGCCAAGGTGCTGGAGGAGAGAGGAGCCCAGGAAAGCCAGGGAGAAAGCAAAGAGCCAGAAGCAGCAGCTTTGCTAGGGCAGGGCTGCTGTCTGCTAACAGAGATGTTCAGGATGGGGATATACGGATCTACAGCCTTTCATCCCCAGCAAGAGCTTCCCCAGCCAAACAGTTCAAATCATAGAATCACAGGATCATAGCTGCAGCCAGGATGGGAAGAGGGTCAGGGACACCCAGCACCGAGCCGGCTGTGCGTCCTGTGGGACTCAGCATTCCCCAAGCATCCTTTGAAAGCACTGCATCTCCTAACACAGGGCCCTTGGGACTACTCCATAGCTGACCATCGCTCCCCTCTTCCCTCTCCCACCTCTAGGAGGGATGCTGCAGTGGGATGCTCTCACACACGCAGGCACCAGCAACGCTTCCAAGTGCCCTGAGCATGCGAACTTTCTGCACCCCCATGCCCACACACCACATTTCAGGTGCAGAACCACCTTCTCCTGGGTGATAACCCTTGATGCTGAGGTGTCCCATATGCATTTGTCCCATCACCCGGCTACCAGGGTGAAAGCTGCCATGGTGAAGAAGGAATTAGCAGTTCCCAAAGGAAAGGTATTCAGCTGCCGTCAGAGGAGTCTCCCCTGGAAGAGGGCAGCTGGCAGCCTGCCCTATGGCAGCACCCATGAGCTGGGACCCTGTGGGTACCCAGCCCCTCGCTTGCCTCAGGTGCTTGTCTGCGTGGCTGTGATTTCCAGTGGTGAATTCCAAGAGGGAGACAACGAGCACTGTACCTGTGATGTGCAGCCTCGGTGTAATAAACAGTGAGGCTGACTGCTCCCACAGGGACGTGCTAATATAGGAGATTGATTTGCTGCAGTGTAACCACCCAAGGGCTTTACACACAACTCTGACTAAACTTCCCCTACAATCAATCCAGCCTTTTCACCACTTTTGACAGGGTGTTCTAATATTAATCTACTCCCCTTGTCAGTCAGCTCCACTAACAAAGGCTCTAATGATCTTTATCCCAGCACAAGGAATTCTACACAGGTAGGTGGAGGACTTCTGGATCCCTCCGAAGGAAAAAACTCCATCCTTCGCCTGGGTGAAGGATTCGTGTTGCTGATGAATGCAGTGATATTGTAATTACTGTTAATAAGAGTGATGAAGATGCAAACAGGTGCAAGGGAAGGCTGGGCCTGCGGGCTGATGGTGTTTCACCCCTCACCTGCCCCAGGAAGGAGAGTGCAACATGAGGATTTGCCTTGGTAAGACATGGGGCAGGAACGGGTGCCCAGTGGTGTGAAACACAGTGCCTGGGAGCACTGCAGCCTGAGGAGCACCCTGCTCAGCATCCATCCCAGCTGCTCTTAGCCTCGGGCATCAGGAGCAAGCGCAGTCCTGGTGGAAACAGTGTAAAGGCCCGGGCCCCTCTGATCAAGCCTGGCACAGGCTGTTCCCTTTCTCCTGCATCGCTTCCATGTCTCTGCCTCCCGGCGAACTCATCCTGGCTGACAGTTAGACAGGCAGGAGCCCACCTTCACGCTGTAATTAGGCAAGGCCATGGGCACGCAGAGCAGGCTGCAAACAGCTGAGAGGACAGAGACGCTCCTGCTGTGAGGGGGGCTGAGCCTCCATCCCTCAACCCCAGCATAAGCCTCAGGATGCAGCCGGGAACGCACCTCTCCATCACTTCCATGACTTCCCTTGGGGCTGGATGTGACTTAAAGACAAACCAGAGACTGTGGCTGGGTGCTTTGGAAGCAGAGATAGGGGTTTCCTCACGTGCAGTGGCCAGCAGCCGTGTTGCATGGCAGTGCCTGCACCCACAGAGCACCCCTAGGCTTAAACAAAAGCCAGGCCATAAATCGCTGGCTTTGGAAGAAGCCTTTAACCAAGAGAGGAGCCACGCACGTGGGGCTGTGGGAATGGTGCATGTCTTCTGGAGCAAACAGGCATGAGCAATGCACACGACTTGTCAGCGCACTCACTCATCACCACCACCTCCGGGGCTGCAGTACATTACTCATCCCCTCCCGCTCTGCTCCCTGCTTCTCATCTCATGATGACTGAGCTACTGCAAGGGCCTGGCTGCTCTGCTGACTCAGCCCCAGAGCTGACGGCATCAGGGGTGCCTGCTGCATCCCCGCATGCTCCAGCATGGATATTCAGTCTCATAGGGCTCTTGTGCCCTTGTCCCTGGGCAGGAGGCAGGGAAGCCAGCTCCCTGTGCCAGTCTCACCATCTAAAAGCCATCTGCAAAGCTCAGGAGGGACAGGCTGCTCGGAGCCACCTTCCCATGAGCATCCTGCCTCACTCAGCCAAGGAACTAAATAGGTACCAGCAGCCCCTGGCTTTGTGCCTCAAGCCCTACTGCTCCCATTACAGCATCAGGCAGGGTTAGGGCACATCTCCCAGCAGCATAAGCCAGCGGAGCACTGAACATGCACACCCAGGCTTTGCCCCTTTTGAACTGAGCAGTTTTAAACAGAGATGCTGGAAATCAGAGGAAGGAAGTGCAAAGGGATCATCACCTGGATGGATCCAGTGGTCAGCAAGCCACCCAAAACCTGCAGGATCCCCTCACTGTGTTTCCTTACATGGGAAATGGAATTGCAAATATTTACTCAAAATCAATGCCACGCAGGCATCATAGGGAAACCCCAGGGATGTTGCATGAGGATCACCTTAATGCCAGGCCGGAGAAGGAGATCCCGAGCAGGTATTGAGCTACCCAGAGCGTTATAAACAAGTCTCAGGGTCTGCTTTGCTCCCCCCACACACACACACAGATTCCTTAATGACATATCTTGCAAACAGGCTTGGAAAACGGATCATCTGCACCAGCTGCCTGCAGGCACGGCACAGCCTTTCCCAAAGCATCCATCCCGGCTCCAGTGTCCCATCCCCATCCCCTGCCCTGGCAGGCTGGTCGATGCTGCCGTGTGCCTCGCTCTGCAGCAGGGTGGCAGGAGGGAATGCAGGGGTGCTGCAAAGCAAACCTCCCCCCTGCTCGCGTTGGGTGCAGACAAGGAGCCATCCCTTCAATAAGCTCCCGAGGATACCCGTTAATAAACCGCTGCTTATCTCCCGGTGCTCTGCAATCGCTGGGTGGGCAGAGCACTGGAATGGAGCTCTCAGCTCGAGTCGCAATGACTTTGACCATGCAAAATTACACTGTATTCTGGCCAAATTAACTAGGTAATGCCTTGCATTAGTGGAAAATCCACCATCAAACCATGAAGGCTGCCATTCAAACCACTCCAGGCCACAGAGAGAATGGTGATGGGGGAAGGAGGTGAGCTCAGCCGGCGCACTCAGGGGCTGCTTTTCCATCACCTTGGACCTCGTGCTGGCCCATGCACATGGGCAAAGCAAAGCCACAAGCAGCCTCTCTCGGGCCTTCCTCTAACCCCCTCTGGACCCAGCAGAGGGCTAGCTATCGGGAGCTGGGGATCCAGGGGCATCCAGGAAGCCTGGCATGGACGCGTGGATGGACGCGTGGATGTCAAACACAGCTTCATTAGGACATGACTTTCTGATCAATGCTCCCTATCCTGTGATCCCAGCAAAGGGAAAAAGCGGGACCTGCCAACGAGCCGGTTTGCTTGGCAATTCCGGATGCAATAAAACATTACTGGCTGTAATTAGACCCCTTTTAGTAAGAGAAGCACACGAAATAAACTGGGTCTCATTGCGATGCCAGCGCGCGTCTCTCTCGCATTTCCTATGTGTAAGTGAAGATGTGGAAGGTCAATTTGCTATGTAAATTTGCACAAATTTGGCTAAACTAAAGCGATTACCCTAATGGGTATGCAAATTAGCCTCATTGATAATGGCTTCTCTCAGTAACTTTAAAGAAGGGGGGGCAATTACTCCAATTGTGACAATCCTCTTAAGCGTTTCTTTGCCCAATAAAGTAATGATATCTTGACAAATTAAAGAGAATATAATGAAATCCGATTAATTAGTGCTAAGACCAATTAGCACATGCAAAGAGAGAGGGAGACATTTACAGAAGCAAACTTCACCAGAGAAGGCTACAGGAATTCATCATCTTCCATAAAGACGTTTCTACACCTTTGTTTTGTCGGGAGGAACAAGGAGTTCTTACAAAGCCAACACAAATCTGCTCCCCTTGGCAAACAGAGCCTTGGCCAAGCAGTGGGAAAAGAAGCGAGCCTGGAGGTAATGGCATTGAGGGATGAACCTTGTGGTCTCGCTTTGGGCTGGTGCCGTGGCTCCGTGCAGGCAGCGCGGTGCAGGCAGCGAGCCCTTTCCTGGTGCCCCCGGATCGCCTGACTCGGGCCCGTCCCTGCTCAGCCACCCGCAGCACACAGGGAATGTTAATTACAGTGGAACAGGAGGCAGCAGCTCCAAGCTCACCCTGCTACCACCATAAACCTCACACGGAGCAATAGAAATAATTACCAGCACGTAATATACTGCTGTGTCACCTCTCTCCTGTTGGGAATAAAGCTACCTAACAAATTAACTGGGAGGGAACGCCCCTTCATTTACCTGATGATTAGATCATGCTGGAAAAGGCTTCGTAGGGAATGCTGCATGGAGGGGTATGGATCAGGGAACACCGGCCTGTGCTGGGTCCCAGCCTGCTGCCATTCCCACATTAGCACTGTGCCACTGAGGGGTGACATTCATCTGCTTCTAGACAGGGCCCGGACACCACTTCCTGCCACACGCTGGGCTGCAGCGTGTTCTCAAGTGGATCAGTTGTGCCATGAACGAGGGCTCGCAGCCCCGCTCATCCCTGCCACGCACCAAGCACTGCCTGTGCCCCAGTGCCAGCGCTGCCAAGGGGCTGAGGAGGGACCTGGCACCATTCCCATCCACCTGCTTGCAGAGAATTCCCTGCTGGACACTGTCCCGCTCCCACAGACCCCGGCAGAGCTGAGGGCGAGCAAGAAAGCCTTTTGCTCCGCCTGGTTCACCATGTGTCCTGGTCTGCTGGTACCCTTAAAGCATCTCATGGGCATAACGTGTGCGCTAGGATGGGAAAGGAGCAAACACACAGGGCAGAAAAGCACCCCGAGAGGGTCTGTCCTTCCACTCGCCTTTTTGTGGCCACATCTTTTCATTCTTTGCTTTGTGGCATTTTGTAGCCTACAAAGAGAGGCAGCGAGGAAGAGAGAAAAGCTTTGCCTTTGGATGCGCAGCAGAAGCCTCTCCTCACTCCCTTTTCCTGGGCGATTTGTTAAGCTGTAAAACATTAAAGGAAGAGCGGGGAGGCTGGGGGGGAAATGTGGTTTTTTGACTTTGCCTCTCATTTGTTAATTGTGCTCATCAGTGAAAATCATTTGTGGCAGAGAGGGGGGAGCGAAAAAAGCCAAGGAAGGAGCTGATCATATGCAGGGGAAATAACTCAGATGTGAAAATACTTCAGGCTGGGAGATTGCGCTATTTATTCACACAAGTGTCCTGCTGCGCTTCAGAAACGCAGTGATTTAATGAGCTGCTGCAAAGGTGTTTGTTAGGGAGGAATCCCGCTCCTGTCCCCCATGCACGGAGGATGGAGCCCGGCAGAAGTTCTGACTCGGCGCCTTATTAAAGCTTTAGCGGCTTTTCCCCCCGCTCCCGGCTCCCGAGCGCCGTTTGAACCCGTTCCAGAGCTAAAGACTGAACAAGGCGAGCGGGGTTTGCTCGGCGCAGATGCCGAGAACGGCTCCGAAAAGCATTTGTGCGAACAGATGTTCCTGTCTCTGCTGCACAGCCGCAGCGGATGGAGCCTGGCACCGGGGCTTGGGGAGGGACACGCACCCTCTGCTGCCGTGCACCGTGCTGCCCGGCCCTGGCACCTCCCTATGCAAACCTCTGTCCACCTCGTTGTAGCAGGGCAATGAGAAGCGCCCTCCAGAGCATCCCATCCCTGGCTCCACCACGCACCCCAGTGCCGGCTGAGCAGCCCCTGGACACCGGGAATACCAACAAACACAAACGATGATGGAGAATCTCTTGCTAGGGGCATTTTGAACCCGTGCCATGCAGCGTGGCTGCTGGGCTGGAGCGGAGCGTTCCTCCTCTCAAGTCACTGGAGCACCACTATTACTCCGAGGCTAAGCAGTGCTAATGGAGAACGCCTTCCAAGTCTCATTTTCCTCTGTAATGGAAAATGCAAGAGTGAGATTTCAGTCTGTGAGCCCTTCTCTGAAAACACAAACATCTTTACTGGCACTGGACAGCCTGCCAATCAGGCACAAAATTGCTGGCTTCTCTTTCTCCCCTGAAGGAATGCCTCTGCATACAAAGATAGCAGAAAAACTTCAGGGCCTGGAGGATAAAAGGGCCTTCTCTGCCTTTCAGTGGGTGATTTGCAATGCATTGCTTCAGCATAATTTCCCATCTCTACCGCTCACAAAGGAAGCTCTGTTGCTATCTGTGAGTTTAATAATTTCTCTTGCCTTCACCTCGCATTCGGAATGCATCTTTCAGCACCCGGCTCCTGCTCTCCAACCGGGCTGCGGCTCTGCCTGAGCTCTGCCTCTCAGAGCTAAAGCCGTTGTAAAACCAGAGCCTCACCATTCAAAGGACATCTTGAGCCAGGAGCGGGCGGGATGCTCGTCTGGAGGAGGGAAGCAGCAGGAGGCTCGGACAGCCCCACCAGCACCAGCTCCTGACGCTGACACCCACAAGCTCTGCAGCCATCACAGGCAGTCCCTCCGCAGGGACACTGAGCATCCCTCATCCCAAGGCAGCCACGGGCTGCAGGGCTCTGTGCTCCCCTGGTTCCAGCTGTCCCAGCAAGAAGGCTCTTGGGAAGCACATCCGTCTTTACCCATGCTTCTAGCACCCCCAAAGTCCTTGGTGCACCCACCCAGAGCCATGCCGATTGCACGGCTGGGTCCTTGGACTCTTTGGAGCACACCAAGCAGATCTGCACCATCCCAAGAGGGAAACTGCTGAAAGCCATCAGCACCTGCTTCCAGGCTGAAGGATTTGCATAAGTTATTCCCCAAAGCCTCCAGGCCCCACAGGACAGATTCTTTATCCATTTACCCACGAATGCAGCTATTAAGAGCCTGCAGACATAGAGCATTTGCAAAATTAGCACATGAGGCTCCAAAATAATCCATATATCCATCTGTTCCATGAGTCACATCGGATCAGCCCTTCCCCCTTCAGCTTTCCAAGGGGAAACTCCATGATTCCCCTTGCAACGGGCAGCCACAGCTTCTCACGTGGCCCCGGCACGTTCCCCAGCCTGGGAAGGGGAATGGAAGGGGTGTATGCTCTGAAACCCATGAGCAGTTGCTGCTCTTCTGCCTCCAGCACCCTCACATGGACCTTTGCATCTGCAGCCTAAAACAGACGTCTCTCTGCTTCCACTCACCAGCGCCTGACCATTTTATATCAAGACACATCCAAAGGCTTCTCCCACACCAGGCAGGAGCTCGTTCACAGCCATGAGGAGAAGCAGCTGCTCTATTATTCATCAGGACAGTCCCTGCAGTTTGTCCCGAGTCCCTGAGGAAGCAAGGTGTCACCACGCTGCCTACGAGCATCCCTGGCAGCGCTGCCCCAGCGCTCTCACCCTGCTGTGTGCATGGGTCATTCACTATCTCCAGTACACAACGAAGGAAGATGAAGAGACAGATGCAAACAGGAGGAGGAACTGCTTCCCGCCCTGCCCAGTGCCCTCTTCACCACCATGGGATGAGTACTCATCTCAAGCAGCCCCCAGCCCCGAGCGGCGCTGTGCAGAGCGCAGTGACTGTGTGTGCTTTGGGTACAGTTCATGGCGCAGCGCAACTGAGCACACATCAATAATTCACACCACTGAAGGCTGCTGCAGAGGCGACTTCCCTGGGATTTAACATCCGTGTCCCTCGCAGTCCTGCCACAGCACAAAAGAAGAATTACAACTTGATCTACGCGACCGGACTCCCTGTTCCTCCTCCTCTGTGGCTGTGTTATAAACACCGCCGAGCCCTCGCTGGGCTGGCCTCAGCCTGCAGCAGGGACTGCTGGTGCTGGGATGAGCAGTGCACCACGATCCATGCGGCTCCTCAGAGCCTTTGAGCTCCAAAGAGAGCCAAGATGTGCTGGGGAGCTGGGACCTGTCACCGCATCCCTGCCTGCTCCAGCATCCCTCCAGGCTCCCCCGCAGGCAGAGTGGCCAGGCATGCCAGAGGCTGCTCCTCGCAGCTCCTGCGCCTCTCATGCAGTCCTTGACATTTTCCTTCTCAAGGGGCAGGTCCCTGGTGCATCCTCACAGAGTAATTGTGAAATGATTATGGTTGGTGTTTTCATTTAAATTGGATGGAGAAGCGTTGTACTGCGGCTGACTCATTTGCTATGGATTTTCACTTAACCAAATTGATTAGTCAACCAACTAGACTTACCTTGAAAGTTGTAATCATTCATTATTAGATCTAATTTTCGTGTCGCTCCCAGACTACGTTCGGAAATGGAAGTGCAAAGACTTGAACCAAGTTCAGGCAGGAAAACTTTGCGCTGTGGCAGCAGGATAGGAGCTGCCTGAGTGACCCTGAAATACAGCACCAAGCACGCCCCTCCCATGCCTTATAGCACAAATCAAACAGCAAAGGGTAGGGAATAGGAGAAATGATCTCTTTCAACACAAACGTGCTGCCTGACAAGGCAATCCTGCTGCTTGCAGCACGTCTTGCTCACTGCCCATGTGCACCCGGGTGCCTTCGGCCCCTGCTGGGTGCAGAGAGGAGCCAGAAGCGATCCCGGGATGCTGCTCATTCTCTCCTCTGGCGTCCTGCCCCTTTGCCCAGCTCACAGCACCAGCATCCCTCCTCCCCAGTGACAGGGACACAGGTGTGAGCAGCTCAAACTACAGCCAGGCACCACAGAGGCTGCTGTCCCTTTAAATGAGCCAATTAACACCTTTAATTAACAGGAAGGATTTGCTGGAGGGACCAGGACTTGCTCTCCCAGATGGACTCTGCCCCGTGGCCTAAACAGTGAGGCTCTGCTGGGTCAGGCTGGCCGGGACCTGCTGCTGAAGCACTCGCTGTTCTGTGCCAATTAAAATGACTGCAAGGGAGGAGATGCCTCAGGCAGGACAGACAGACAGCAATGGACAGCCCTCGATAAGCAGCTTGTTTTGCTAAGGACAGGCAGGGAGCATCCCCATGCTGGAGCGGGACCACAGCGAAGCTGCCACATCCCAGGGCTGGTACCCATGCAGTGAAGCTCCCACGTCCCCATCCCAATGGTGGGTATGGAGGGGGATGCAGGAGAAGCTGCCGGAGGGAGATCTTTATTCAAAGCAGTGTGTGTTAACGTCTCCAAAAGCCTTTAACAGAGGCCATTATTCCCACCCGGAGAATCGATGCATTTTAATTCCCTCCGAGCTATTTGTTTGGCTTTGCTTCTGTTTTTCAAACCCAGGAGCTGCTTCTAACGAAACAAGGGAGCCCTGCGAGAGAGACCACACACTGCATTTTCCCTTGAAACTACTGGAAGTTCATTTTCAAAGCAGAGCAGTTTTCTTGGAATCAATGTGTATCAACCAAAATCAATAGTTACTTTACGCAGATGGGCCGAGGCACCTAAGTGATCGCGCTCTGTGCCGGTGGTACCCACATCTCGCTGCTTTTCAACAAGTCGATGCATTTAAGCAGCTGCTCCTGCCTGTTCCCTTCAGGAGAATCTCTTTTCAGATCACATGGACCCCAGTAATACCCCCACTGCTTTGGATTGATGCTACCCATGGCCCCTGCTGCAGGCAGCCCAGAGCAGAGCCTGGCAGGGATGGAGAGCTTGGAAATCCAACCTGATCCCATGCATTTAGTGAGGAACCCTGGTAGCTCAGCCCTGCAGCTAGGATGAGAACCCCTGCTAAAGAGGCACACGAGCTCCTCACCACCCCCATTGCACTCACATTTAAGAAGCCCTTTTATGGGCTTTGCTTTGCTCTCAGCAGCACAACCCCCGGCACGTCCAGGTGCATGAGAAGCAGAACGCAAGCGTAGTTTTGCAGGACACAGACACTCAGTTTAGTTCAACTGCTCGGCCAAGTGCAGCGCCTCTAAGGAGGGAGGACTGCGAGCACCACTCACAACGGATACCGGGAGAACTCCAGGCAGGGAGAGGGGCCGGGCCCGTGCTGCCGACTGATGCCTCCGTGATGCTCAGAGCAGGCATCTTCCTGCCTGTTCCCCCTTCCGTTCACTGTATGCAAACCGCTGCTCTCTGTGAGTTATTAGATAACAAAGGGCTGTTTTCTCTGCAGGGGCTCGCTTGTCTCTGAGCCCTGTGAGAAGGATAATTCAGGAATGCCGGAGGATCGCTTCCACCCCTTCCCCAGCAGCCTCCAGGAGGAAAACACTGCAGGTTTCCTCCATTTGAAACACGGCAGGTTTGGGGGGCAGAGGGCAGCATGGGCCCTCTGTCAGCTGTCCGCATGTACCCCCTCCACTAGCATGATGCTCACACCAAAACCTCTCTTCAGACCAAAGCAAGGTGCCTGACCCCAGTCTGCATCCACCACCAAGCTGTCACAGTCTGCTGCAGCCATACAGCCCCTTCCATCCCTTCCCTTCCCCTGAACCACAAAGAGCCCAAGCCAGAGCCCCCCTTGCCCTATGCCAAGCACTCGGTCCCCCCCAGTAGAGCGTCCCACCGGGCCACATCCTGCCCGCCACCGGCCGCGTTGCCATGGAGAGAATTTGTGTGCCCCCCGTGACACAAAGGAAACGCTTCCCAAGCATCCCTGGGATGCTGCGCTAATGAGGAGCAGAGCAGGAAGAGGGTTTGCTTTCTGCAGTCCTTCCTTGCAGGACTCCGGGCAGAGCAGGGAGCATCCACACCGAGCAGTGCTGGATCTAGCTTGCTGCAGGGCTCTGTGGCCCCATCGGGAACCATCAGCGATGCTGAAGCAACAGGTCAGGGGAACAGCAGGAGCTGCAGCAGCTCCTCTGCAAGAGCCCACAGCCCTTCCATCCTCACCTCCTGCTGTCTGTGCACTGATTGTGCACCAACAGAGCAAACAGAGAGGGGCTGCATCTTCCCCCTTTGCTGTCGGCACCTGCATGGTTCAGGTGGGCTCACAGAGGATGATGCCATCCCCATGCCAGGAAGCAGATGGGTCCTGGGGCACAACCAGCCCCTGCAATGGCATCCAGGCAACCGCACTGCTGCCCCTGCCGGTGCTGCAGCCCATTCAGGTCCATAAATTCTCAATTGCTCTATACTGTTTGATTTTTGAGCATCTCCCAGACACTTCCTCACTTTACTACAATTGATGGGATCATGTGTAATTTGTAAATGATGTTAAGTGAGGTAATAACACTCTGGGAAGCGAGTGAAAATCATAAATTATTAAAAATCACTGCACTGAAATGTTACCACTTTGCTTTTGCACCTGACTGATGGCTCACATGCTGCCTTCCCTGCCCTCGAGACCTTCAAACACACTCTTCTCCATCCATTACACCTGCACGGAAAGCCGGTGGGTGAAGCAGGAGGTGAGCCAGAAGAGCAGCTTAGCCAGCACTTTCCTCTCCTCCTGAACTTTGGAAGCTGCATGGAAAACTCTCACATCCTTCCCAAGACTTGCCTGGAGCTGGCGCAGCCGCACTACAGCTTAGATGAAGAATCCTCTCTCTGCAGCATGTCCCTGACCTGCCCCCATGTGTAGAGCTCTACTGGCGGCTGCAGCAAGCACACGGCACCACTGTCCTGTCCTCCAGCAAGAGGAGAGGAAAGGGAAGCAGCAGCTTTCCACCCTCCTGCTTGACACCCGCTATTGGTAAGCAGCAGAGACCCCTGCAGAGGCTGCTGAGAGTCACAGTTCCCTCCCTGCAGCAGTGGCAATGCCACGGTGGCATCGGTGCCCAGGCAGAGCAGCATCCTTCTGCCCCACCGCCTGGGGACCATGGCCTCAACTGCAGCATGCAGAACACAGCACAAGCACAACACACGGCTGCAGGGCAGCACTGCCCCTCCCCATCCTCTCTCCTTGCTCCATCCGCCCTCCGTCCTCACTCCTTCCATCACTCTTTCCCTCCTCCTTTGCTGGTTTTTGGCTGTGTCCTGTGCCAAGAGAGGCGGCTCCTGCCCCTGTGGTGGGAAACGCTGCTGAGGGTCAGGACACGCAGCACTCGTTTGGTGGAATAGGCTTGGCATCCTGCAGGCATTGGGCTGTGGGTTCCTAGTGCATGGATGGGGATGGCACCAGCACCTGCATGTGGCACTTGAGGCTCCTCTGGGTGCAGGTTCCTTGCAAAAGGAGATTATTATGCGGGAGACTTGAAAAGTCATTTTCAGTGGCAGTGTCAATGCCTCCTCCCCCTTCACTCTGGCACAGGGGTGCTTTTTGTCATTTAAAAACTTTGTGTATGTTTTTGTCTAGGGATAGCCCTGAGAAACCACTCCTCTGTCAGGTTCCATCGGGCATACTCCAGCATCCTTCCTTTTCCTCTGCGCTGCATCTGCCCCCTTGCTCTCCTTGTTTCTCCCCTTTTGATTGTGTACAAGTTGCACAGTCTGGCTGCTTGGCTCCATACATGCAGTGGTCTTTCCCATGGCACTGTGGGACAGATCCACAGGCCCACTGGGGATCTGGGAGGTGGAGTGGGAAAAGCAGAAGCCCATTTCTCACCGTGTCTCGTGCCTCATTGACTTTGCCAAGTGTTTCACCTCCTGGACTTTCTCCTGACCCAGAAATGTTTCTGCCTTCCTGCAGTTGTCTGTGGTGACCACAGGCTGCTGGGTGCCGAGGGGCTGAGAGCAGTGAGAGGGTTTTGTGCTCTTCATGGTCTCCATGGGAATGAGATGCTTTTGGATTTGGGAAGACCATTCCCATGGCCCTGGGCAGCCTCACCTGCCCCATTCGGGTCTGTGGTGGGTGGTGGGGTGGCCACCATGGTTGCCACCCAGTTCAGGTGGTGGCTGCCAGCAAGGCAGGACTGGGTCCATTTCTTCTCTCAGTCCCACAGACTCCCACGATCTTTGTTTGCATTATCCCTGCAGAACACAGGGATAACTCCGGGGCACTGCCACTGCAGGCAGGGGACACATGGCTGAACAGGAGAAGTGGCACCCAGCCAGTGTGACCCTGGGACCTTGAAAACAGGGCAAAAGAGCCAGAGGCTGAGCAGGAGCTGAGGTGGGATGCAGAGGATGGTCAGGAGCTGGGGTAGGATGCTGGGGTAGAGAGGACAGTTGGCAGCCATGGGCCCTGCCCAGATCTATTGCCATCTCCTTTCCCTCCAAAGGGACAGGAACCTCTTTGTAGCCCAAAAAAAGGGCAGTCTTAACAAGCCAGTTGCCCTCCTGCTCCAGGGATAATTCTTGTCAATCTGCCACTTCTTACTCTGTTGTGCTAAAAATAGTGCATTATTTGCAGGCAGTAATTGCACATCCTGTAGTTGTAATGAGCTCTTAAGGTAATTACCTTTTGGTGGGAAGGAGCTGAAGATAGGGTGTGTTTGGCTGATAAAAAAAGAGGTTGCTCAAGAACCAACTGGTTCTGTGCTCACATGGAAGGGCAGCTGTCTCAGGGCTGGGGGGAGTGTCTGCAGGGAGGTAAGATGTGGACATCAGCCCTTCCCTAATGCTGGAATAGGCAGTAGCATCATCGAAGTGCTTGTTATCAAGGGTACATGGGGGGTAAGTGGGAGGGGTGGGGAGGCAGCAGGAATCAGCCCTCCACATGGACACCTGCAGCTTCCCATCTATAAGATAATGTTTAATGTATTTAATCTCTTCAAATCCATATTTAAAAGTGCTTTTCCACAGCTAGAGGTGATCTTAACAGGAATTAGGGTATGGATTGAAAAAGTATAACATGCCAGCCGCTACCAAGCATTGCCCTACAAAGGGTTACCCTGAAAGCCCCCACTTCCCCCTGCATCCTCCGAAGTCCATCAGGATGGAACCACCTTCCCTGCTGAGAGTTTCTTATCCCTCAGTCAATAAATAATCTCTTGTAGTCCTGCTTTGCTTCCCAGCTCTGTAAATCAATTACCGTGTTGCAGAGGATCCAGTGCTTGCAGGAGACAGGTAAATTACACCGACTGCTGTTGCATCTTTGTCACTAATTTGATAAGATATTAAGAATATAAACCATTTGGAGGATTTTTGTCTGGATCAATTTCCCTTCTGTGAGGCAGAGGTGCTGATCTTACAGTGCAGCACCTTTCCCAGGCCTGTGTAATCCTGTGGCTTTTCTTTATCTACATCCCCAGTGTATTCCAACAATTACAGCCAGATTTATGGAGCTGCAGTTTTGTTCCTGCCGGGCAATGCTGAACCTCTCCAGATTCAGGTCTCTGCAGCCGCCCCAGGAATGCGAGCACCCTGCTACAGGGGAAGAGCTTGTAAAGCCATAACTCCTGCTTTATGGAGACAGCATTTCCTCTTATCTCTGCTTCTTCCAGGCATGGCTATAGCCACTGAAGTGCTCGTATAAACCACCCTTCTCCTGCCAGTGTCAGCAAGGCCTGGGACTGCGGGTTAGAGCTTTCTATCGGACATCAGAGAATCTGGATGGGACGGGGGATTCTGCCTCGCGTGTTGCTTGTGTTGCCAGCCCGTGCTAATGCCAGCAGTGGGGAGCTGAAGTCCTGTTGGGCTGCGTCTTGTTTTGCACAACTTTCTCTGAAATAAAAGCTGCTATCCTAAATGAGGTTGAACAGCCACATCGCAACCGCTGCGCGTTGGGAAGGAGCTGTCAGAGGGGATCGAGCACTTCCCTTGACGTGCCTTTGCCGCTGTGTGCTCCGAGGACAAACTCCGGCTGCTTATGCAATCCCTGTGGAGCAGGGACAGAACCTGGCCTGGCCCTCAGAACCGGCTCCCTGTGCAGCAAGGACAGTGATGGCTGCTCTCAGACAGACTGATGGGCAAAGCCACTGTGATGGGCAGTGTTTCATGACATCCCGCGGGCAGGAGGCTGGGACGTGGCTGGTGCCTTTGTCCAGCTCCATCCCAGATGCCCCTGGCCCTAATGTGGCTTTGGTGGGACATGGGCACAAACCCACAGCAGGAGGACGAGGGCCCGTTCTGAGGCTGCTGCAGCTCTGGGGTCTGAACTGCCATGGTTGTGAGAGAAGTGGCTGTGGGGCCTTTGTGCAATTAGAGCAACTCCTCTGCAATATAAATATCATTGCTTTAATAGAGCCAGGGTGATATGTTGTTTGCAGAAAACAGCTACAGCATGGCACCGACATAACAGAGCATGAAGTTAACAGTAATCATAGTCCTTGCTGCTAGAAGGACGTGGCAGTGGTGTGTGTGTTCCAGAGCGCAGGGTTACAGGCCAAGGCATGAAATCCATCTATTAATCGGTTAATGCTGTGTTTCATCACCTTGGCTGGTGCAGGACATTCACTGTAATTAATGCTAATGAACATGTCTGTTGGAGGATGCTGTGGGAAGCTCTTCATGCTGTGCAGTTTTCTTCCTGTATTAGGGTTTTGGTTTAGAGCAGACCCCAGAAGCACACCCTGCCTGTCCCTGCGCTGTGCAGAGCACTGGGGCTGGTGTTAATCCACGGCTCCGTGTCCCCTGGGCAGGGGGAGCTGCTGGGGAATTGCCTCCTGCTTCCTGGGTGGGATCATCTCTGCCATCAGCAGGGCAGAGCAGAGCCCTCCATCACCCTGCATGTCCTGGGGAGGGCAGGACCTGCTGCCTGCATTAGGAAATTACAGCCAGGAGCTGCTGTGCAGAGGTTGCTTATTGCTTCTTCCCTTCACACCTTATCTCAAGTGGCTTTCTGCTGGCTTGCTTGACACCAAGCCCTGGGCACTTTGCTCTAGTATCAGCTGTGCTGAGCACTGCTGAGAGCAGAGGGGTCCTGGGGACTGTGGGTACTGTGCCCTGATACTGGACTGGTGCCTGGACCCTGCTGTGCTGCAGGAGCTTCCCAGGAACCTGATCTCTGGAGCTCCCCTGTGCACCAGCCCCACAATGGGTCTGTGCCAGCCCCTCTGCCTGGGCCTCAGGGAGATCACAGAATCATGAAATGGTTTGGGTTGGAAGGGACCTTGGAGCTCATCCAGTTCCATCATCTTTTGGCGACTGCTGGCCAGTGAGGTTTTGAGTCAGGCTGGGCTTGGGGAAAGTGGGGAAGGATTTCTGTTCATTACAAAGATATTTGCTTTTCCTCCACATCCCCTGATCTCTTCCCTCCGAAGCCTCAACACTCCCAGGCTGTGGGGGCAATGCCTGCATCCCTGCTGGGCATGGTGTGGCTGCTCCCATTCCACCCTGTGCTAAGCTAGGAGCACTGGGAGGGACAGGTGATTGCATCTCCCCTTGGGGGGTGTCCTCTGTCCTGCACCACCATTTATGTGCATTTACAGCCTCTGTGTGCACCCAAGGATGCTGTGAAGGATGGGGTTTGTCCATGGCTGGCTAAGCAGCAGTGCTCTGGGCATGCCGAGTGTGCCTTGGCACCCTGCTGAAACCTGGGGGTGTTCCTGAAGCCGGTTTAGATACGTGCATCTTCACAGAGGTTTTGAATTAAATCTCTGTCAGTCCAGAGCCTCTATTTCCTTTGCTAAACTACAGGAACCTCTGTGATAGATATGGAGCAGTGGCTCTCAGAGATAGTAAATGGTTGAAAATGCGTTTCTGTATCAGCCCCATACAAGACTTGCTGCAGTGAAAGGTGCTGCCCTGATTGCAGGGGGAGATAGATGGCAATTCTTACAAGGGCCAAAGCTCGCCTTCCACTGCCACCCCCTGTACTCCTGACATGCCATCAGCACTGACCCTGCAGTGCCTTCATTTCTTCAGCAGCTCCGAGTGACAGGATTGCTCTCCTCTGTCTATTTACCCATCTATTTCTGCAGAATAAGGACCTAATTGAGCGAGTAATGCATGGGCTGATGCTGGGCAAAGCCATTGCACAGCACTGTGGATGGGGGGAAGGCTCTTTATGCAGAGCCATTCGTGGTGAGCCCAGGCAGGGTGCTTGGTCACCAGTGGTGCCCTGGGCCCTGCTTGGAGTGAATGTGGGTCACAGCATCAGTCCCTGGCACCTTCTAAGCCAGCCCAGCAAAGAGCCTGGCACAAGCACCCCTCCCAAAGGGGAGCTGGGAATGGATCTGTATCTTCCAGGTGGTCTTTCTGCTCCAGGAGGTCATAAGGAGAATTTGGGGAGATGGGACTTGTTATAAGACCCACAGAGGGATGGACACCAAGGAAAAGCAGGGAGCTGGTGGAATCAAGGGCTGTTTTTCTGAGTGCTGCTGTGGAACTGAGGTATCCTATGGGATGTGGGCACATCCTCCAGCCCTTCTCTGAGGTCAGGGATGAGGAACCTTCTTACCTTTATTCCTCTGTCCTATAGGTGTGTGCATGTAAATGCACAATGGTCTGACACCCTTCAATGGTTCTTGTAGTGCAGATAACACATCAGAGATGGAAAATGTAATCAGAATGTTTATTCTGGATCAAATTAGTGCAGCTTGCATGGATCTCCCCAGCCTGTATGAGCAGCCTGGAGGTATATTGTGGTTCTGCTTCCCGCAGGTTCCACAAAACATTCCTTTCCTTGAGCAGGGACACTCTGATCATATGTGAAACCTGCTCTGATGGGGATAAGTGAAACAGACAGGCAGAACCTTCTTTACATTAAACTCGAGTTGCACAGTCTTGCACACACTCTGTGCAGGATGGGGGCTGTCTGCAGACATGATACTCGTGTTTTACATGCTCTTGGGATGCCTGGCTGCACTTTGGAGACAGCACAGCTCCACTGCTTTCTGAAAATTAGGAGGTTGAACTGCTGGGAGAAGCTTCCCTTGGTTTTCTTTCATAGTGGCCATTAAAATGAAATGCATTCCTTTGTCCAGATGGGGTTTCTGTTCCAATCTGATTGCTCTGTTTTCAGTGCGGCTCATTTGGGCAGGTTTTTTAAGGCCATGTCTGAGGCTGTCAAGTCCAGGAGCTGACCCATCACAGAGCTGATACGCCCTGGATGTCCCTGTGGAACTGCAGCCAGGCAGTGCTGACTTCTGTCTGACGCAATCCCAGCCTGGTTTGTGTTGGAAGGGACCTCAAAGCTCCTCCAGCTCCAACCCCTGCCATGGGCAGGGACCCCT
>JBAFWW010037937.1:50270-63910 GCA_036873685.1 Agapornis canus | reverse complement strand
TCGCCCCAGCCACCTCCCCGGCTCTGGTGCCTGTTGGCTCACCAGTGTGCCCACTGCCTTACAAACCCCATTGAGCCTAAAGGACACACAATGCAATCCCTGCCTCCAGCATCACAGGAAACCTTCTGCTACCTCCACAATGAAGCCAAATCACCGTTCAGGCTGAAAATTCCCTCTGACTGGACACCGTTTGGAGGACATCCCAGGCAAACGCAGCAATGCCCAGGCCAGCCGCTCGCAGCACAGGCTGCATGGACCTGCCAGCCTGGACGCCATGACCCACCAGCCACCCGGCACAGTGATGCTACAGACACAGGGGAGCCCTTAGGCCGTGCACCCCACTCCTGGAATCAGCAGCTCCTCAAACCCCACATCCTGGGCAGAGGCTCCCAGCAGCCGCAGGACACAGGGAACAGTCTGTTCCCAACAGGCAGGTTCTGAGGCTGTGCATGGAAACAGTGACTGGCAGCTCCGAGGTATCGATGCAGTGCCAGAGCAGAGCTCACTAGGTGTTCCTGCACTTGTGCTGCTTGATTTAATTACCAGACAATGGGAAATGTGACTGGAGAAGGGTAATTAGAGAGCGAGGCAGGTTTATTTGGGTGTAAAACTACATAATAGTCGGCAGGGGTCTACTGGAGCCCTGTGCCATCCTCATCACTGCCCTGGGCTGCTCCTGCAGCACAACCCGTGGGCTGGGCAGGGGGCTCAAGCTCTCCCTCATTTTACTGCACAGCAACAGTGATGCAAGGAGGAGATAAAATATTCAGTGGGGTTTCAGATCTCCTGTGCTGTGGCCAAGTGTGTGCCGGTTGTGTTTTGGCTTTTTCATTACCGAGGAGCTCGGTATTTAATCAAACCGTAGGAGTGATTTCATAGCGCCTGAAATGTGGCTCCGCACCCGCCTGCCTCCTCTCCCCACCACAAATCACCCTGGCTTTTGGCCACGCCGCACATGGAGACAGCTCTTCCTCTCTGATCTCCCTTTGAGAGCGACAGTGCTGAATTCCCCTTGTCAAAGCAGTTCTCTTTATCCCATCGGTGCCTATCGCAATGCCGCCGCCTGACTCACCCCCGGAGATTCATTCTGCTCCTATAAAATAACAAATGAGAGGAAGGGCTTCGAGGGAAGTTTCCTTGATAGGCTGGGCTCGGCTCCTGAAATCGCATCCCTGCTCACAGCAAGGAGGAGGTTTCCTCCTGGGCCTGCTGGAAGCTGCTGTGTGCCTGATGCAGGGATGGAGCCGAGTCCCCCTGTGTTTCCATGGGGCACTACTCCCACTGGCTTGGGAACACTCTTTCCTCTGTGCCTCACATGGTAGCTATACACACAGATAGTGCATATGTGAGTAGGGACTCTCCCAGAGCAGGAGAGACATGCTATGTGTGAGCTTCCCAAGCAGACAACTCCAGATATCCCAACTGGATTCCAGAGGTACCCAGACACCACAGCACAGCCTAAGCTGCATCATAAACCACCCAAGCCATAAAGACCAGGCTAAATGCAAGAACAAACACAGGGATGTGCTGCAGCATCCCTGGCCCTGCTCCGTCACCTCCCCACACTGGGACCCCACAGCAGGCAGAAGGGGCGGCAAGGGAGAGGATTCCAGAGGCTGCCCAGACACAGCATGGCCAAAGCCAGTTATGGTTTCCCTGTTCCCTCTCCGGCTGCCGCTGGCCCTGCGGTGTTGCTAAGCAATAGGAAAGCAAGCCCAGCCTCGTGGATCCGTCCCATCCATCCCGCTGGGCTGGAAAGCAATGCCTCAGCCCACACATTGCAGGGTCCCTGCGTCTCCCTGTGCCCCTCGGAGCCCTGCTCCATCGGGAAGGGGACCCGCTGCCGAGCCTGGTTTCTGCCTGGGCTTTAGACTCGCTCGGCTTGGATCAATGAGCGTATTGACACGGGCGCGCTGCAGATCAAACCTGCCAGCCCTGTTTACACGCTGTGCGGCTCCCAGTCAATAATCCTTGTCGGAAAGATCTGGTGTGTTTGCTCGATGCCACCTTTGGGGCCGGGGAAACCTCCGGGGCTTGGAAAAACCCATTCTGAATGGGATTTCTTTATTTAAGCCTCGGCGCAACAACGGAGCCACCTTCCTGCTGGTGTTTCCTGCCTGGCACAGAGGGACAGCGGTACCGGCTCACAGGGAGAGTTGGGTTCCTCGCCAGGTTAATAACCTGTGGAGGAGCAGTGCCTGGGGCTGCAGGGAAACACGGGCATGCTGCCACCCCACAGGAGAAGCAGAGGGTGGCAAGTGCAATAACGCTGCTCTTCTGTTCTTTACACATCCTTATGGCTGCGGGTGCATGGCGCAGGGGGGATCCTGTTAAGTGCTGTGGGATGCACACAGTGGGACTGACACAAACTAACCCGAGCAAGTCACGTTCCTGAGCTCCTGTCCCACCTCCAGCACTGCATTAAACCTTCCTCATCCCAACAGGAGATGCTTGCACCCGCATCTCCTCTCCCTTCACCAAACTGTGCCAGGGGATCCGCACGTGGGCAGGCAGCTGCCAAGGGGAGCTCAGGGATGAAGGATCCCATGGGAAGGGAGCAATCCCAGCGCTGTGCAACGATTCCCACAGGAGCAGGGAGCACTGCCAGAGGAGTCCCGGGATGTCCCAGGAGCCTCCCCAGCCCTGGGGAGCCCCAAGGCTGCTGGTGTTGGGAGAGTTTAGGACCGAACTTCCTGCGTGCACAGCATCTGCAGGGACAGACACATAATTCAGGAGCCCAAGAAACATTCCCTTGCTGCTCGGATGCTCTTGGGAATACCCGGTCCAACATGTACAGGCAATTCATGTGCTGTCAGGAAAACCAGAGCCAAACGCACCCAAAACCCAACCAAAACACACACAGAGACCAAACACCATTGCATTAGGCTCGCTAGTGCAAGTGCTGCTGAGAGACCGCTATTGCTTGTAGCCCCAGCGCTGAGCAGCTCTTTGGAGGGGGAACCTCTCCCTTTCCAAGCACTGCGGAGCAGGGACAGGCCCTTGGGAAATGCCAGATGAAGATGACTTCTGAGAGCAATAATCCTGCTCAGGCTGAGGAAGGCCCGGCTCAGATTAGCACCACCAGTGCCTGCCATGAAATCTGGAGCATTCCAATCGCCTCTTTGAGTAAACTCCAGCCGGTTACGTGGGAATCAGCGATTCCCTTGTGTGCATCTCTGCATGCTTCACTAGAGTTTGTGGAGTCTATTTACCACATCTAGCACCAATTTCCCTCCCTTCAGCTGCTTTGAAGATAATTGAAGGTCCTTGCATCGTCTGCTTGCAAATGTAAAAGCTGGCTAATGTCGAAATCGATGCCTCCCAGGTACTGCTGCCTCTTGGAGGCATCGAGCGGTGTCTAACACAGCCCTGGCTCACTGGATCAGCAGATCCTTGCTGGCCGGGGGCTTTGTTAATCAGAGCAGGCTGGGAGCCAGCCCTGGCCCCTCGGATAGCACTGACCACACTGAGTCCTTGAGGCTGAATTACATATGTAAGGGTGAGCTTTGCCATGCTGGCTGCTGCTGAGTGTCAGACATCCCTGCCCGTCCTGCAGCCCCTTTACCCTGGGAACGCTGCAGGTAACAGGTCAGTGCTGCACTGCACCGCAACCTCCCACTGGCCCCCTGAGGATAAGACAGTGATTCTCCTAAGCCCGGGATGAATTTCACCTGAAGGACTGGGTTTCCATGTTGAGCCGCAAGCACCAGCCCTTCCTTGTTTCCAGACAATGAAGATATATATCAAACTTCGCTACTGTTGTTATCAGCAGAGTTAGAGCCTAAAGGCTCTTGCTGGCATCTGTGCTGAGCATTGTGCGGTGACAGAGAGGAAAACAGAGGACGTCCTGGAGAGCTCGTGATGCCCTAAACCAGGCAGGGGACTGCAGCCCCACTCCAGGACCATGCCCATCACCACTGCAATGACCAGACTGCCCTGTTCCCAAGGACCCCCTCCCATCCCTCCAGCATCGCCCCACTGCTGTGCTGGGGAGCAGCAGCACACAGCGACCAGCACAGAGCTTACATCTCAGAAAACACCAATCCTCCAGGGGCTCTGAATGGCAGCAGAAGGGGAAAAGCACCCTTTGGGGAGCTGAGCTGCCGTAACTGAAACGCTTTGAGAGGGAGGAAGGACCAGAAGTGTCAGGCTGGAAATGGATTGAATTGTGCCACAGTCAATAAAACAAGTGACCCTCGTGTGAAGCCGTAATGGGGTGGTGCTTCTAGTATTTAATTCATGGGCTCTCTCTCTCCCATACATATCCATCTCCTGGTACCCACACACTGAGCAGTGTGGGGAAGCACCGCTCAGCACCAGCCACCACCCCCTCTGAATGGCACGCTTGGTGGGTGCCCAGCGCCGTCCTGTCCCCCCGCACTGCTCAGGTGCCGCCTTGCATCCCTGCTTTATAACTTCCATAAAGTTTATAGTGCGGCAATGAAAACTCATCAGTTCCCCTCAGCCTGTCGGATCATAACGATCCCTCGGGGGCCTTTCAGAGGCCTCAGCACAGAGCAGCTCCTATGGGGATCACCACAGCCTCCCATCTCCCTCATGGTATGGAAGCCTGGAATGGGCTGCAGAGCCAAACAGGCAGCCCTGTCCCCTCTCCCTGCGATGGCACTCGCAGTCGCACACGAAGGCGAATGTAACACGCAGGAGAGCACTTAAACACAGGGCAGACAATATTAATTAGAACCAGAGCTGACCCAGATCCTCTTGCATTTGTACGTTCCTGTTCCCAGCACTAACACCCTTGTCCTCACAGAAAGTACAAAAGCAGTGCAGAAGTTAATTGTATTCCTAAAAGACACTTAGAATATGAAGGTGAGTTCAGCTTCCTTTTAATTATGCACAGAAACCCGATGGAGCTCCCTGGAAGCCATTAGTGCTGTAACGGAGGGATGGAGAGTGGAAAGCAGGGCTTGGAGGGCTGCTGGAGCCCTGTGATGGGCATCTGCCCCCAGCACAGTGCATCCACGAGTGCGATGCCGGGGAGCGTTGCCCATCTTTGCTGTTTCTAAACCCAGGACAAGGGTATGGAGATAGCTCCCAACTCAGTATCTATGAGGTGCTGACGGGAGGCTGCTGGAGACCCCAGCACGAGCATCCCAGTGTGCGGAGCCTGGCAGCGCACCAGCCATGCCACCCAGGGCTCAGCACAGAGATCACTCCTTGCAGCAGCTCCCAGCGTTGTTCCTGCCATTTTCCCTGCAGGACTCGGATGCTCCCTGCCTGCATCTCCCTAAGAGTGGGCACAAGGAAGTGGTGAAGCAAAGGAACCCACACCATGGAAAACCAACCCCAATGACAACATGAAGTAGAAGATGCCGGTCCTGCTGTTGCCTGTGGGCCCTTCACTGTGTGAGTAGCAGAGCCGGAGCCAGGAAAGCAGGGAGGAGCAGGGCATTGCAAGAGGGTCATGGATGGTGAGGGTGCAGGAGGGTCATGGATGGTGAGGGTGCAGGGAACAGCCTGCCTTTGGGAACAGCTTCTCTTCTCTTCTGAAGCCTGGTGGCCCTGGGAGAGGGACCCCATCCCACTGAGGAGCCTGGGCTCAGGCTGTCCCCTTTTCCTGCCTGGCTCCCTGCTGCCTCATGGCTTTTGTGCATGTCTCCAGGGCTATAAGAGCATTTATCCTCCATCTTCTGCTCCTTGGGCCAGGGAACAGCTGTTTAACAAAATGGATCTGCACAGAGCAATAATTTTGCTGCACTACTTAATATAGCTCTCGGCTAAAGCTATAATTGAGTTGGTTAACTAATCAATCTCTCCATAAGCATAGATTTCATTCTGGTGCCCATTTACAAGGAAAAATAATAAATATAGGAAGACAGCAAGCTCAAAAGCAGCAGCGACAGGGCCCGGGGGGGCTGGAGTCAACCAGGCCTGTGCCTTTCCTGGAAAAGCACTCGGAAAAGTTCTCTGGGTGGGATGCAGCTCTGGGAAGCAAGCTGCTGCAGTGGCTGCCGTGACCTGCAGGGCAGAGGGAAGGGGATGTGTCTTGGTAAGGCCAAGGTGCAGTTATCTGGCTTTATCTGGGCAATTGCCCCATGTCAGGACACACGATGCTAGGGCGGGTCTCAGGGACCGGGAGAGTTATCCCTAGGGAAGGGCTGCCCGCTCACAAGTGTGTGCCCAGAGTCTCCCTGAGTGATGCTCCAGCTCCAGCCCAGCCGCACGTTCCACATCACAGCTTCCTGCCTGTTTCCAACAGCACATGCTGCTTCCTTCCCGCTGATGCTCTGAGGGTGAGCACAGTGTGCGGAGCCAACGCAGCCATCCCCACACCCCCATGGGAGCCCCAAGCAGGAGCACTGGTGCTCAGGACCTGCCTGTCACACACGGACCCTGTCACACTGCTAGCAAGAGCCCTGCCAGAGCTGTAGTTAAAAGCTTCCAAAAATAACCCCCAGAAGCATCTCTGACTCAAGCCATCTAATTCAGGCGAAGGATTGATCCTCCTCCAACTGTTGTTTCACGGTGTTAAAAGCAAGATTGATTGTAAATTTATGTTGTAAAAGTGCATCATTATTTCAGCACATTAATGCAGCGCCTTTCTGTGCAAATTGATGTTATTTTTATGATGTTGTTTATGGGCTTGAATAATCGGATTGATTCTTAATTTCTAAGGCACTGTTGGGAGCGCAGGAGGAGACTCCAAAGACAGACTCCATCCCGGCCCAGCCTGCGGGGTGAGGGGCAGGACCAGGACCTGGGATAGAAGCACCTCTCAGCCACAGTCCCCCACTGCAGGGACCAAGCTAGAACCCCAAACCAAGCCCTGGCAGCCCTGTGCTGCTTCTGCCATGCACTTAAAGCAGGGTTGAGCTAAGACACAGCCATTGCATGCCCATGGAAGCTGGCAGTGATGGGAAGTCACTCCCTGGGGAACAGATGCCAATAGCAAGGTCAGGCCAGCACTTTGCCACCGCAGCCAGCATTGGCACATGGGGCTGGACACTGCTCTCACCCCATCCCATCCATCCCCATCCCCATCCCGGCCCTGGCTCCCTGAAACACACGGCTCCTTCCTGGCACCGGGCTGCTGGACCGCAGGAGCGGTTGCCATGGCGAGCCCATCACTTGGGGCCAAGAGACAGATGTTGAGCAGGCAGGGGCTGCGGAGCATCCCTGGGGAATGGCTGCTCCTCAGGCGGATCCAGGCAGCCTGGGCTCGCTTTGGCTGGAGCTGGTTTGGGATTGATCCCCGGGGACCTGGTGGCTGTCGGAGGAAGGGAGCAGCGATGAGCTGGAGGCAGCTAGGGCTTCAAAAGGCGCAGCTGTCTGCAGAGACAGCGGCTGCCTGAGGCCACAAATCCCAGCCCGCAGCGCTTCCTGAACGTTCCAATGCTGGCGAGGCTCCTGCTGCCCATGGAGCTCCCAGACAGCGCCGGAAAGAGGGAGCACGGGATGAGCTGCCCTGCCTGCTCCTGCCTCAAGCCACACTGAGACCTCCAGAGGAAGAGGTGGAGGGGTCACAACAGCACAACCCTGCAGAGCCATTCCCTCCTTTTCATTCATTGCCAGATGCATTGCAAGCAAATCCTGCCAAAGTACCGGCCGTGCCTAATGAATTCCCATATCCCTGCGCCCAGATCTCCACACCGGGGGCTGTTCCCCTCCATTTCCTATGTGTTCTTCCTCTGCTGCTGCTTCTAGCCAAGATATGACAGATACAGAGGGTGAGAAGTGGCTGCTTCTGCAGAAGAACTTTGTTATGAGGCCATTTAAATCATTCTAATTACTCCAGAAACACACCATTAACTTTTCCAATGAGGTCTGCAGAGGGGAGAAAGGGAAAAATATATATATATACACATCTAATATATTTTATGCAGCTTACAGGGATAACGCAGAGGAATAAGACAAGGGCAGAGAGAAAATAAACAGGCACTGTAATGTCCTGACATTAGGAATTCAGAATTCATTAGAAAAGCATTGATTGCCACAGACTGATTTAGCACAGAGCGTGATTCTCGGCAATACAGCCGAGCCCGCAGAAACGCATTGTAATTCAGAATTACTCTTTAAACAATAACAAGGAGCAGCAGCGCTGCAAAGACTTATCCCAGGCTCCGCTCCCATCTCCAGCCTTGGCCTGCTCAGAGCTACACATCACATGGAGCTGCCCTGGCTTAGGACAAAGCAGCCTGTGCTCCCTAGGACCAGCCCTTGTTGGAGGGACAGGTACCACTGGAGCCCTGCAGTGCCCAGATGGGTGATGGTAACAGGAGCCTGGCTGCAGCCACTCTCCCTTCCTCACTGGTGCCACACTGTGCAAACCCAATGGAACGGACACATCCTGCTCATCCTGTCCTGGGGATGCTGGGCATTACTTCCCTGGAATGCCCCTGGCACCCAGGAGCTAGCTCCACACTGTCCCCATGGCCCAGCCAAAGCCAGCAGCCAGGAAGAGCTTTGAGCTGCCTCTGCCGGGGTGAGGCTGGAATTCACCTGCTTCCAAGCAGGGAATCCTGGTCAGGACCTGCCTGCTGGGGCAGGAGGAGGTCAGACACTGCCTCCGCTGGCCATTCCCACAGCTCCGTGCTTCCATTCCTCACACTAAGGTGCTCTGCTTAGCTAGGGTCCAGCAATCCATTCCTACCAGTGGAAGCCTCCCTGCCTTCTTTCTGCCTTACCCTTGAGCTGCCTCTGAATATGTGGGATGCGTTTCCATATTGGGAACACTGCAGAAGGCCCCTCCAGGCAATGGGGATGCTCAGTGCCCTCAAGGAGCTCCAGCCCCCATCACCCTGAACTGCCGATTGTGTCCCCAGTCTGCAGATGCTCCCTGGGCAGAAATCCCAGGGGAGAATCCGTAGGGACCATCAGTGGGTGCAGGCCCGCTCTGGTCACAGGCACCCCGTGGCACTACCCAGTGCAGCAGCCACAGCTCATTCAAGGTCGGAGCACCAGGTCTGGGGATGCCATGCCCAGAGGTGATGATGGAGTTAGCATTAAACGTGTCGCTCCGGCGATTAATGCCTGACTTTAATCGGGAGAAAAGACAAATCACCGGCGGTGGGAAAGCGAGAGGGAAATGGAGCTCTTCCCATCGTATTGGTTGGGTCTTAAAACCTATTCCTTGTTAATGAGGGCAGAAACGAGCCCTTTGATGGCTTTAGGAGCTGGGGGCAGCAGGGCTGTGGGACTGACAGAATGCTCCTCCTCTTGCCCAGGGCCCCAGTGCAGGGCCCCTGCTCCCCCCTCGCCTCAGGGATGCGATGGGCCGCTTGGCATCAGGCTGAACAAGCCAATCTTTCTGCTAAATGGGAAAGCGGGGGAACTTGGATGTGAAGAGACACTTATTTATCCTTTTAGCAGACGGTCTAATGAATAATTTCATGTTTGCAAAAGCTCATGTTGAAATTTGAAGACAAGAGATATATTGCCAAGGCGGCTGCGAGACTGCGACATTCATTCTGTGCTGAAAGATTTACTTAAAAATTAGATTTTACAATTTTAATGCCTCCATTCTTTCCTTTAAATAAGCTGTGAAATGCAGTTAATTAGACTTAAACCCGAGGAGCTCAGACATTTGGGCTGCATCGTCAGCTACAAAAGAAAACGCTCTTTTTCACTTGCAAATTAAATCTAAATTCATTAGGGTGGCTTAAAGCTCCTGGTGCCCATCGGGAGCCCCAGAGCTGATGGGCTGCGGGGGGGACCCAGCAAGACTCCGTGGGTTCCCCGAGTGGGCACAAGGAAGGGGAAGAATGAGAAGGCAAAAGCGAGTGTTTGCCTTGTGGCAACAGGGTTCGCAAGGACACGTTCCTTGTGCCCAACGAGGAGAGGGGTTTCTGCCGACCCAAAGGCAGGTACCAGCGCGTTCAGCCCCAGAGCCATGGCTCTTTGCTGCTCCCCGGGACGTGCCTTTTGTCTGCTTTCATCCCAGCTGCCCATTAAGATTCCAGGGTACCAGGTAATGGCAAAGCCCCCTTAAATCCTGCCCCAGCAGTGCAAACTCAAGTGGGATGGGAGGGGAGGAAGGGAGGGCAGGGCAGGAGAGGGTGCAGGACGTGCAACCCCATTCCCACCCCTGGTAAGGGAGGGTGCCTCTGGAATCAGTGCCAAAGCCTCAGCCCTAACTCAAGAGAGCTTCAGCTTTATTCCCCTCTGGACTGCATCAGCTGGAGCTTTTCACTTTAATCCCTCGGAAACCCTCCATTATTCTGGTATTTCCCATTGTTCCCTGTGACAAGACCCGGATTTTTACATTAAAAGATAAAAACTCTACCTTCATCAAACCATCCAATTTCAACACTGCCACAGAGAACAGCACACCACAGCCTCCTCCCAGGGAATCCCCAGCCAGCCGCTCACACCGTGCCCAGCCCATGCAGGGGAGCCGCATTCCAGGGAAAGCAAGGGCACAATCCACTTGCTCCCACTTTTAACATCTTTTCCCTGCTGCAACCACAGCTGCCTTCACATCTCCACACCGAGCAAGGCTTATTCCCAGGCTTATGTTCACCCTCTATGGAGCAACACAGGGACACACGCACTGTGGGGACCAAGCAGCAACACTGCCCGATGCCACTTGCTTATTCCTGGCTACTAAAAGCATTCCATGGAGGACAGCTATTTCCAACTGACACAATCGTTTTGCCCCCCTCTTGTGCAAAATACCACGGATAGGAGTGCAATGGCACCGACCCCAGGGAAGAAGGGACAACGAGCATCCTTCTTCATCAGGCCCCTCAGAGGAGGAGGGGGGCTCTGGGATGAGTTATACACAGACACACGTGCACATATACACACACAGAGAGGAGAGCCCCAGTGCAGGCCCCCGGGGCAGGCACCGGTGAATCCCCACCAGCACAGGGGGACAAGGGCCTCGTTAAGGCAATGGGAGGATGATGGCAGCTCGTGTTGGTTCCGACAAGTCAAAGCCACGTGTGTTTAACCAGGAGCAGCTCCAGGGAGGCACTGCGGGTAATCGGGAATAGCCTCAAATGAAACAGGCAGCTTGGAGCCCAGGGGAAACGTGCTGAAACACAGAATTGAGAATGGTGCTCAGCAGCAGAAGACAAAACGACGCCTCTGTTTAGAGCCTGAAGTTACAGTAAACACCAAGCTCTCCCTGTAGCTGCTCTTGTATTTATTAGCATCATTTGAACACATCAGAGAGCCTGCATTTAAAGGGGCTTCCAACAGAACGCCTGCCCAGGTACCTCCAAGAAGAGGCTGCAGAGGCCCCGAGGGCTTCCAGCCCTGGCCCAAAGGCTGCGGTGGAAGCCCCATCACTCCTGCCCATACAAGAACGGGTTCCCTGCTGCAGTTTGGCTGCCTGGCTGGAGCTGACAAACACGGATGGCGAGGAGCACGTCGCCCAGGCCGTGTGTCAGCATCGCTTTGCAATACCGGTGGCAGAAGGATCTCAAGATAATAGGAGCCTCTTCATCTTCAATGGAGCTGGATGGGAGCAAGTGAATATCTGCGGAAGATTACAAGCAGTTATGGATATTGCTTGTCATGCTGCCATCAGCAGCCGCCGTGTTCAATTGACTGGGTGCCTGCTTCCCCAGAATGGTAATGCCAGGGATATTCACTGTGGCCACAGCCCTGGCAACAGCGGGGCCACCCCAATAGCATCCAGACAGCCTCAAGGATGAGGAGGCCACGTAAATCAGCCCCACAACCACCTGCACACGTGGGGACAGTTACACTAATGCCTCTGGTGCTGAGCCAGATTGCAACTGGTTAATTGCTGTGCTCTGGTTGCGGCCGTGGCAGGAGGTAAACACGGGTTATGTGCCATCTGCCGCCCAAGCCCAAATGGTTAACCAGGAATATTCATTCTGCTCCTATTAAGTGTAATTACCCCCTAATCTGTAGGAGCCTTTTATTTCTATATAATTACAGGATATTTAACAAATAAACCGGAGACGGGTGGAAGCAGTGGGGGGACCAGGCTGGGTTCTGCCTTGCTGATGTCTGTGCCGATTGGATGGCTGGGACAGGGAAGGGATGGGGTGGCACAGGGACACCCATCCCTGCAGCAAGACTGGGTCCAGGCATAAGCACACCAGAGAGACCTTGTCAATGGCATAAGCTCCTGGGGAAGGGTGAGACCAGAAAGGCAATCCATATGCATTAGCACTCCATCAGACCTTCCTCACAGTGTATCTGGTGTAAACCCATAACTGAGGCTCAGCCCTGCAGCACCAGTGCCATGAATCTATGCGGGAGGAGAAGAAGGTACGGGTGAGACCAAGTGCTCCCCATTTGCTGTTGCTGGGGCTGGCTGAGATCCCACAGGGGCTTCACATCCAGCCTGGGACTCATCCTCTGCAGGGCTGTTCCCTCCCCAGGGATGTGCTAGCCCATTCCTACCTATGAAGCTCAGTTCCCAGGACCACAGGATAACCTTTGCTTAGTTTGCAGTGCTGCTTTGCCCCTTGAAGAGCCCCGCTATGTATTTAACTTGCTTATTTACCACCTCCCTCCCTTCCTCGCTTCAGCAGCTGCCTGCACCATGACAGGAAGAGGCCCCACTGGCTCCCAGATTGGCACGAGCTGTCAGCAAAGACCATGACCATGCAGAGGACACCACATCCTGCACCCATCTCTGCCTGGAGCGGTGCTGTGCAGGACGGGGGCACAGCATCCTGAGCTCCACTCAATGCTGAGCAACTGCTGCCACCAGCAAGTCCCCTGCCAGTGCTGTGGCAGAGGAAAGAGTGACTTGCTGTCTCTTAGGAAACCAAGTGAATGAGCTCTGGCACCTTCCCTGGAAGTCCTGCCCAGCCTTCGGCTGGGGCTGATATGGGAAACTGAGTTTGACACATGTCTCACCTGCTTACTTAAACCATCACTCTCCCGCTTCACCCTTCCCTGGGGGGCTGCAGCAGAGCCACAGCATCCCCCCTGTTTTACCTGGATACCTTCGCTAGAGGTGCTGAAGCTCCTGCTTTGCTCACTGGGCATTTATTCTCCTCTGTCCTGTCCCATTCCCGAATACAGTGAATCCCTGTCACCCCCGTATGCACCGCAAGCTCTCAGAGCAAGAACAGAGGTACCCATAGGAGGCACTTTCCACTCATCCTCACAGGGCAAACCCAGCCCTGACCCGGAGCAGGACCTCTGGTGCTGGCAGAGGTGATGCCCTGCCTGCCCCATGGCCAGCACCACTCGCTGTGCCTGCACAGCAGGCAGGAGGACACCACTGGAGCATCTTTAGCCAATTGGTGTTCTAAAGGAAAAAATCAAGGGGATAATTGCTTAATTTAAAGCGATTTCTTCCATTAAGTAACTTTACCATAGGCCTTTTTTAGATATTCAAGTGTATTTTCATTAGTGCTGCATAATAAAATCATCACAGGCACAGGACGAAATTGGTCCTTTTTGGTGCAGAAAAGTGGGCCCAGGGAAAAGCTCCCTGATTTTCTGCCGCGCATCGGGGGCTGGCCAGGAGGGATGAGGGAGATCGGGCTCCCTGCGAGACAGCGACTCCCTTTACCCCCGGGGTGAGACCCCAAAAGGCTCCTTCACCCCCTAATCTGCTCCTTTCGCAGGGGTGCACACGGGTGCCCGCAGCAGAGCCTCCCAAAGCGCTGGGAGCAGCCGGGGTGACAGGAGGAGAGCAGGAGAGCTGGGGCAGGGGTGAGGATGGGGATGAGGATGGGGATGGG
>JBAFWW010037937.1:0-50170 GCA_036873685.1 Agapornis canus | reverse complement strand
GGAGGGGGAGGAGGAGGGGGGGGGGGAGGGGGAGGGGGATGGGGAGGGGGAGGGGATGAGGATGCGGAGCGGGGCGAAGGCGGGGGCTGAGCTCCCCCTCCCGGCTCGCAGCAGCAGTGCCGCCGGCTCTGGTGCTGCCCGGCCCGCGGAGGGGAGGCTGCGGCATCCCCGGCCCTGGCCAAGCGGAGGAAGGCGAGTTCCAAGCCACCTCATGAGGAGCATCCTTGGCCCTTCCGGCCCAGGCGCAGGGCGGCACCGGGGCAGCGTCAGGAGCTCAAGGCAGTCAGGTTTAGCTCGGGAACGTTAAAGCATTTGGTGGGTTTAATCCTTCTTGCCTCCACATCATCTTTATCAGAGCTGTTTGCCGCTGCTCGGCAGCACCAGGCCCTCCCGGTGCCAGTGGGGAGCCAGTTTGCTAAATGCCAGGACAAAACACCCGGTCCCCCACCTATCTCCCAAGTGCTGTCAGGAGCAGAGCTCATCCTGTCCCTGGCCTCTTGTCAGGCACTGGGGGCAAAGCTGCATCCTCAAGCTGTTTCTGCAGAGGACACGGAGCTGGAGCTGGGCATCCCACAGAAAAACACCCTGTGGCTCCGGTTTTTCCAGTAAAGAGCAAAAGGAGGAGCAGGCAGGTGCTCCATGGAGACAGCCTCTCCAGAGCACTTCACGCGTGCATTGAATTTAATAGAGCTGTTTGTTTTCCAGGTACAGGCTGTGCCAGCATTAGGCAGCATTGGAGGGGCTGGTGCTAAGCCTGACCCAGCAAATCTCTGCTTTATTGTCAGCCCCGTGTTTGTCTCCATGAACTGATTAGGGGAAGTGAGCGATCCCGGCAGAAGGGAGGGAGATGAAACCCCAGCAATCAAAGAGCCGGATTCCTGCTCTGGAAAGTGGGCATCCCAGGCAGCTCCACGAGGAAAAGGCATCTTAAGAAAGGAGCAACCTCCCCCCTTCCCCTTCACCTCCTCACTCATCACTGTCACACCTGGAGGGGGGGATTATTTTAACCACCCATTTAGCTCCAATTGGATTAATCCCGGGCTGGAGCACCTCACACAAACTCATTGAAGACAGCAGGGATGGGAACAGAGCATGGAGCCACCCTGGTTGATGGACACTCCCATCAAAGAGGCTGCAGGCCACTCTGGTACCCAAGCATCCACAGTAAACATCATTCCTCCTCCTCCTCCTCCCTGCAGCCACCGCTGGCCCTTTGAGCTGCTCTGATTTATACGGTTGCCTCCTGTATTGCCCCGTCTCACCTTGGGAAGGCAAGAAAAGCCTTCAGCAACAATTTATAGGGAGATAAGCAGAGGGGCTGGTGGGGAGCTGTATTTCTCGGGGAGCAGCTCTCCGCGTACCCTTGCCGCTAAGGTCGTGTGACAGCCGCAGATGTACTCTGGAACAACAATTACTCTAGATAAGGACAATCTAACTGGATAAAGGGACAGCTAATCAGGAGACTGCAAGCCCCCGAATTGCTCAAGGAATCCGTATTGATCTGAACAAGATATCAAATGTAACATAAAGGGGTTTGCTAACTCCACAGGCTGCTTCAGCCCCTGCAGCCTGGCTCTGGATCAGCAAGCGGAGGAGCTGGCAGTGCTCAGCTCCTCTCCCTGAAGATAAAGCCTCGCCTGCCCTGGGGAGCCACAGAATGCCTTTGTACCTCTCCTTCATGAAACCCCCCAAATGGGGCACAAGAAGAGACACACAGGGATCAACCCTCCCATTCTGGGGTGCTCTGTCCTGAGGTGTCCTTGTGGCCACCCCTTGGGGACAGGACAGGGTGCACGGCCCCATGCTTCCAAGCATCCCCTGGCAGATACACCCATGTAAGCCCAGCCCAGCAGCACAGAGGCAAACCCTCCATCTCTGTGGCTGCAGTTCCCTGCAGCAGGCACATCCCATAGGGATGCAGTCATCAACTTTCCCACTGGAAAGCGGAGCTGCAGGAGCCCGTGCTGCAGGTGCATGCTGTACCCCACAGAAGATGTCTCCTTTCATGCCTTGCCCTCCAGCTCCATAAATCACAAGACGGATTCATCCTCTGCCTTTATACCCCTTTCCTGTCCCTTTACTCATTTAAAAAGCTTTGGTCACCAATTGCCTCCCCACCCTGTGTGGGGAGCCCTGTGACAGATGGATGGGGAGCTCTGCCCACTTCCAACCACTCTCCTGTACACACCAAGGAAATACGAGGCCATAATTCCTCCCCCCGGCAGATATACTCCCTCCAGGAAGAGCATCCATCCCCTCACCCCAAAGGGGAATACAGGCATGGAAAGGGGGGCCTGCTTTCTGCCCTGCACCCGCATAGATCAGGAGCCAGCGCCGACAGCAATACACAAACACCAACGCAAGCGAGAGCAAACTCAGGCCTTAATAACCACTATTAATGCTCTGTCAGTGCTCCGGAGCTGAGCTGCGCTCCCCGGCGGCCCATGGGAGGTCAGCACCCGCAGTGGTCCCTGCTCGGGTTGGGGGGGGGGTGTCAGTCACCACCTTCACACCAGCAGCAGGGATGCGCTCACAGGGCGCATCCTGCTCCCAGCGCATCCTCAATGGGAGCAGAGCCCTGGGGAGCCTCTCCCAGCCCTACCCAGCACCAAACAGAAAGGGAGCAGCAGGGATGGTGCCAGCCCTGCCCTGGGGCCTGCAGTGAGGAGCAGAGGTGATCGCGCCAGGCAGCCCCGAGCCCTGTCTCTGAAGCACACACCGCGCTCTGCTTCCACATCGATCTAGCAGAGGAGTTGGTTTATGCTAAACAAACACTGTTTGGTTATTAAAAGCATATTTATGGAGGCTTAGCAGCGCTGGTAGGACAGACGGGGCAGGAACTAGTGCCAGCAAGGCGAGTGCTCCCTGCTTCAGAGCAGCACTGGGGAGGTGCTGGTGCCAGGGAGGAGCCCATATCACTCAACAGGCACAAAAGAGCCACCCGCATTGGTGACCTGTGGCTTAAGCCCGCACAGGAGATATGGGATTGCCTTATTTCCATTCCCTGCTTGCACCCAGCCATTGCCTGACATCCAGAAAGAAGGTGGTGAGGGACAGCAACGTTCCAAAGAGCAGCCAGCAGCCTCTGATGGGATGGGGGTGAGCACCACGGGTCTGGCCATGAGGAGACCTTGTGGCTCCCCAGTATTTCTGCCACAAGACATGGCTCATGGTGGCTGGAGGAGCTCCTTCTTTCCCCATTTAAACCCGGCTTCCCTTCCCACCGGGCTCTGCCTTCCCCTGGTTGGGGTTGAGCAATGCAGGGAGGAGGAGACGCAGGAAGCCCCCCCCGGGGGAGCATCTCTCTCCCACTTGTGTTTTGATGTTGCTATGGTGATTGCCGAGCGATAAATCTTGATTATTATTGCCCAGCGCTTTCAGCCGCAAGCAAAGGCAACCTTTCCCGAGCCGCAGGGTGCCTTTGTTTCCACTCCTGCCTTTCAAAGCCCTCCTCAGCTCGGCACACACCCCCGGGCTCCTCACGCTGCACAACAGCCGGTCCCCAGCCCCTCTCCTGCCTCCGTCCTCAGGCCCTTGCAGATGGGCACCAGCTCCTTTCACCAGCATCATCTCTTCCCAACCAGCTCTAGATCAGCAAATCCTCCCACACCCCTGGATTCAGCAAGAGCTTCCCCAATTAGTTTTGCACTGTTTGCCCAGCTCTGATTAATGCCCCTCAGCCGGACTGCCAAGAGAAGCAGGGGGTCCTATGGGGTACCCACACATAGGTGATTCTGTCGCTGGCCATGGCCGGGGGGGTGGAACTTGATGATCTTGAGGTCCTTTCCAACCCTAACTAGTCTATGAGTCTGTGCCCAGCCTGTCCTCCCACCCCTATCAAAGCAGCCCTGGAAACGTGGGCTCTGGACTCCCAGGCCGCATCTGTCCCTCCTGGCCAGATGTCATTTGCAATGTATATTCCGGGCTGCGCTTTCATCTCGGCCCCGTTTGTATTTTGCCAGAATATTTCTGTGTGTAATTTCACCCAAGGGGAAACAGGCGGCTGAATCTCTGCTTTTCACATTCCCTTTCCCCTGCATCCCCAGCTCTCTCTCATGCTGGGGCTCTGCTCGGCACCGGCACGGCCGCAACTGGTGGTAAATCCATAAGCCAGCTCCCTTCCCCTTTGAAGTGCAGCTGGCGCCGCTTGGATTCCCTGACTTTTTGCTCCTTTTATCTTCCCTCCTCTTTCACTTGTGAATATTCAGATCCCCAGATTACATTTGTCTTCTGAAATTGCTTTCTCAGTTGGTAGCTCCTTTCCCCAGCTCCTTCTTAGGGGGTTTGGTGCAAACCTTCCCCTTACCACTGGCTCTATGTGACAGGGACACTGACCCCCTGTCCGAGCCCCAGCCCCCACCCTGATGCTGGGTAAAGAAGGGAGAAGAGCCCGGGGTGCCCCAGGACAGCCTTCGGCCACCCTTTAGGCTGCCAGCAGTGCCCAGAGGGGTGAGGTGCTATCGGGGACATCCAGATGCAGGAACCTGGATGGATGCCGCCCTGGCCACCAACTTCAAAGGAAGATAATCAGAACCCCGCGCTGCTGCCCATATGTCTGTGTGTGTGCACCCCCATCGCTCTTCCAGCTCTGTTTTGTCTACAGAAAGAGCAACTGGATTCACTCCTCGGCAGGACACTGGGACAGGCCCCACACAGTCCTGGTCAGTGCTCACCTCTCCTGCAGGAGCTGGGGATAAGCATGGAAGGTGGAGGAGCAGGAGGAAGAGGCTGGGAGGTGAAGGGATGCTGGTCAGCGAGGGATGGGTAGACACAGCCAAGTCCCACCCTGCTCCACAAAGCCCTCAGGACCCCGCTCCGCATCTCCCCTGCACATCCATCCCTGTCAGCCCGCCCAGAGAAGCCTCAGCGACAAGAGCCCAACGTTCCCATTCATTTATCCAGGCTCCAGCAGTTCCTCTCAGGTGAGCAAAACAATAAAACACCCTGAGCATAGAAAGCAGCCTCCAGAACACAGCATTAAACACCAGGAAAACATAGAGACCTGTTGGCTCATGCCAGCTCTCATTCTCTATCAAACGCCTCAGCCCCAGACTAATGGTGTTATGCAGACTGTTATATTGGTTCCTTGCTTTACAGCACTGTACATCCACCAGAGATTTATCCTCCTCTGCTCAGCTATTACTTGCCATATTGTTCCTGAATACCACCAGGCCCAGTGCCAGCCTCGCTGCCTGTGCCCCGACCACACTTAGAGCCTCTGAGAGAGGCAGGAGCAGCTCCTGCCCAGTCGCTGTGTGCCAGTCATTCCCCACTTCAATCTCCTCACATGCAAAACCCTCCTCAAAGCAATTGCCACCCTGTGGGGAAACACCACGGAAAAGCCCAGTGCTGCCCTGCCTGGGATCCCAACCTGGGCTCCAGGGAATGATGCTGCAGGGGGAAAACCAGGAGAGAGGGAATCTGCTTTTGAGAACACACCAAGAACCAGTCCCTGAAAGCATTTGGAGTCCAGCACCAGCGTTTTCTCCTCTATGTCCTGCATCCCCCCTCATTGCTCGAGTGGAGCGGAGCAGAGCGATGCTCGCTCAGAATCCGGGATTCCTCATGTGCAGGGTTACTAGCAGGTACGCGGGGATGTTTTGCCACCAAAGGATAAATCAGTTCCTTCCTCCACATCTGAATGCCTCATTTCAGCATTTAGCACAGGGCACGGCTCTTCCCCACAGATTGAGGTGTTACACCGCACCGGGGGAGCTGACACGCCGCACACAGCGCCGGCAGGATCTTGTCACCCTGATGCTTCACAGCGCGCTCGTGTCACGCTGCTGACTGCTGTTTGTTCGGGAGCTGTAATGATCCTCTTTAACAGTGCTACTGTAATTAAAGTTTCATACAAACCTTCCCAAAGCAGGGAAGGGCCTCCTTTGAAACCTGCTTACAAAGGCATGTCACCGAGGGAGAAGGGGAAACGCTGACACACGCAGCAACCGCCGCCGCTTGGCACAGCATCCCTGCACCACACGCGTGGCAGCATCCCCTGCCTGCTCCTCCTTTAGCCATTGCCCACCCCGAGCTCCACGCAGCTGCGAAGCGGGTTTTCCCTGAGCATCCTCACTAAAAGCTGCTCTATGGGCAAGTGTTTGAGGCTGGGAATATCGGCAGCAGGGAGATTAAACTGCAGCTCTGCAGCGCGGGGCTGGCTGGCACCTCGGGCAATGTGTTTGGATGCTTCTCTGGATTAGCTGAAGCTCTTGACATTGCAGAGCCTGAGCCAGAAGCTCCTCTCTGCGCAGCGTGCTCCAGTGCTGTGCACTGCTTCGGGTCAGGAGCTGCCAGGCCAATGTGCCAGGTAAAGGCAGGCAGGGCTGGACCTGGCTTTGTGCAGGGAAGGGCTGCAGACTCTTTGGGCTTTGTTTGAGTATCTCTGTGCTGGGGCAGCACCCAGCCAGACATGGATGGTTTGGAAGGTGCTTGTGCCATGGGGGGTGTCCTCATCCTCCTTTGCCTAATGCAGAGGAAGGGGTAGCATGGAAGAGCAGATGGCCGCTGGCTGGTCCATCACTGGGCCAGGCAGCACCTCAGCCCTGCACCATCGGCCTCAACACACGGCCCCATGACAGCACAGGGGGAACAGGAATTACAGGCTTTTAAGTGCAGGAGGAGGGATTTACGGTCGGGTGCTATTAACACTTGGCACAACATCCCCACAGCACATCGCTCAGGCACCCAAGCTCGAGGGATTGATGGGAGGTCAGGGTCGGGGGTGTAATCCCCCACAGCACCACACTAATTCTGCACAGGCAGAGAGCGCTGCCACAGTGCGATGGGCTCCAGGATAAGCAGCTTATCTTGTCCTGCCTCACCGAGGAGCACCAACCCCTGACTCACAGAGCACTGGGGAAAGGCTGAATTCACCTGAGAGTCAACCAGCCAAAGAGGGGATGGAGACTGGTGATGCAGGCAGATGCTCGCTGCGAGCGCTCCTGTGCCTTGGAGGCAGTTACAGAGACCTAACAGGCGGGTAAGTTCCTGTCCTCAGACAACAGAAGTCAACCCCTTTGGTCAGAGGCTGCTGCACGAGGTGTGATAGCACCCACTCAGGCAGACTCTGACTAGTTAAGAGCAATACACCACTGTCAATGCAGGGGGACAGCACCACATGGAGCAGGGCTATGGGAGACGCCGTGGAAGCACAGTGCAGGTTGCGGCAGGTCCCACGGCACCCACTTGCATGGGCTGCAGCACTGAACAGACCTGAGATAGTGACACAAAACCTCCGAGGGCTGCGGAAACAGCCCCAGGGGTAACAGCTACCCTGGGCCAAGCATGCCATGAGCTGCATGCAGAGAGCAGGGATCAAAGCCCGCCCGGCTCCAATGCTGGCTTGGCACTGGGAGCAGATTCAGATTGTGAAGCTGCAACAGTGAGATTGTCCTCAAAGGGCGACTTTCAACCCCCTCAGCATTTCCTTCTTTTAGCCTTTCCCTTTGCTTTCTATCACTAACAGAAGATTGCAGATAAAGCCTGTGAGGGAAGATGGCTGTGAGCACTGCAGCAGCGAGAGAAAGAGCTCTGGCATCACAGCCCCAGTCCTGCAATGGGCTCTCCCCATCCGATAACCCCCCCCGAGGTTCTAGGTACACAACTGGAATCCATCCCCTTTCTGACCCATCCATTGCTGCACTACCCATTTCCCAACCCCCGGTGCACCGAGGGGCTTTACTTAATCTCCCTCTTACCTCTGCCCACTCAGAGCTGGGCTGGAGAAGGAAAACACTGAGTGGAAAAACCCCAGGAGCTTCCTCAGTGCCACCGAGCCCGTTTCCTACCGAGTATTGCTGATGAGCATCTCTGTGAGCAAGGCCAATCTGAGCCAGCCTTATCTGACCAAAACACCGGATCAGAGACGCGCTTCCCGGGCACGGACCCGCCCCAGCGTTCAGAGACAAGAAACCACCTTGGAGTTCAAAGGCTGGCAAGGAGATAGTCACCTTGGAAACCAGAGCTGTGCCAAGCCATCCCTGAGACCTGGCCCGCGCCGGTGGCCTCGCAGTGGGATGCTGGGGTACAGAGGATGCCATCCAGAGCATCCCAACCAATGCCATCTCTGGGCCGGCTGCTACAGCAGCAGCCTCAGGCTTCTGAGCCCAGTTTGGGCTTTATAAACCTGCTTCTTAGTCACAGCTGTGAGCAGGGAGTGCATTCACTCAGTCCCGTTGCCCCCCTCCTTTTCCTTCAAGCACACGGATTGCAGAACCACGGTTCAGTTCCAGGAACAAAATGTCTCCTACAGGCATTTGGCTTCAGTTCTATGGGCTGATGTGTCCATGATGGGGATGTGCTCAGAGCACTGAGCAATGCTGCAAACAGGGTTTCATGGTCCTCACCTACCTGTTGCGGAGTAGAGGGCAGTAAATCCCCCTGAGCCCAGGTGTGGAGCACAACAGTGGCTCCATCAGTGAGCCAGAACAGGCAAAAAGCCAGCCTCTCGCTAATAAAAGCTCAGAGCCATTTCCCTCAGCTGCCCAATGCCATTGCATGGGGCAACGTTGAGCCCCAGCAAAGTTCTCTTTCTTTCCCACAGTAACAACCCCCCCCAGGGATGAAAGTCCCTGCAAGCCCACACGAACTCCTTGGTGGAGCATTCGCAAAGGGCTGCTGGTGGCCAAGGTGGGAACACGATCCTCAGACCCAGCACCCTGAGGATCGCAGCAGTCCCCCCATGCCAGAGCCAGCCTGAAGCCCTTCCCCAGGCTGGGAATGCTGCCAGCGTGAGGGAGACCAGCCCTAAAGCTGTTGTTAAGGTTTGTTGGCTGCCTCCTTCCCCGCTGAGCCGATAGGGATCATCCGCTGGCACAGAGCCTCAGTGCTGCTGCTGCTCTATAGAGACACACACACACAGGTACTTATAAAAACCCCAACCTGGAATTGACAGTGCTGGTAGGAAGCAGTTTGTCACCTGGGCTTTCATGATTACAGCAACTAAGGGGGAAAGATGTCCTTTCAGATAAGCGCTGAAAAGGGGGGAAAAAAGGAGCTTTCAAAGGGGCTTTGTTCTCTTGAAGTGCTCTCGCTCCCAAGCCGCAGATTCCTCAGAGGAGGGGGAGGAGGGAGGATTGAAAAACAAACGGCGTCCTCCTTTTCAAACTGTTTCATATTAACAGGCATCAATTACAGGTTTGCCTTGACTGATGTTTCGGGCCATTCCCGCACCCTCCACGTGGTAATTGGATCCTAAAGTAGGATTAATTCTCAAGGAAAAGGGTCTCTTCTGAACAGGTGATTCTCTCTCTCTGGAGCTCCGGCTGCAGCCTCCTTCCTTAAGTAATCATTTGCTTCTCTTCACCGACAGGCACAGAGTGAACACCCCAAAGCACCTTTCCCAGGCGCCCATGCTGTGTTTCCTAACCCCTCCGACCATGCTGAAGGACAGCACGAGGATGGGATCGGGGATCCTCAGGACACACTGCTCCGTGCACCCCTGCACCCAGCACCCTTCCCACTGGGTGCCCCGAACACAGCAGGGCCCTTCCCATGACCAGACAGTGAGGAGCTGTTATTACTTATTGAAAGTTGGTGTGTTTCTTAATAGAAATCTCATTAGGAGCATTAGGTATAGATAGGCACCAGCCCAGAACCTTCAAGTAATTATGTTTAATTATTATGCTGGTATGTTTGGAATAACGATAGCTCCCAAGCACCAGGATTAAGGAGCAGATTCAGTTGGAACAGGAGCTATTTATTTCTTCGACTTAACAGTTCCCCTCTGGTCTTAATTGGTTTTCACATTTCTCAGCCACTAGTAAAAGACATGGTACCACGTCCAGCAATGGCAGAGACCCATCCCTGTGCCATGTGCTCACCCAAGCAGGGACCACAAAACACCAAGTGTTTTACCCTGCAAAGTGGTCTTAGGAGTGGTTTCCCTCATCCCCAGAGGGCATTTTGAGCCCCCAGCCTAGGAGCAGGCACCCAGAGCAGGCAGAGGCCTGTGTTTCAGCTCCCAGCCAAGCAAGATGCCCCACACTCTCCATTCGAGCTGCTGAGCAGCACCACTCCAGCACAGCCCCTGCCAAGGACACCCACCTTATTGCCCACGCATCCCCAGCTGCACCAGCCTGGAGGAGCTGCAGCGTTTGGGAAGGAAAACAGAGCTACAGAGAGACAATGTTGAATGTAAATACCAGTTAAATATGCATTACCATATGCCTGCGCCTTCGCGGTCTGTTAGGAGGCAACACGAGCCAGTGGGAAGAGGCAGGAGCAAAGAGCTGGAGGCTTGGAAGCGCCTGCTTCCTCCCTGCCAGCCTGGCACCCCAGTGCGTGCTGGAGCATCACTCAGGGAAGCAGGGAGCTGTGGATCTGCTCCTGCTCCCAACCCCACCAAGGGCAGCCCGTTGCCTGCCCATCGCCCCGCTGATGCTGCTCCCATCCCAAACCATGGGCACCATTAGCCCAGGCAACCGATGCCCTGCAATTACACGTGCAGATGATAGCAGCCACAAGCTTGTGATTGTCCCTGGAGTTCGGAGCAGATCAGCCAGCAAGGCTGCTCAGGGTGCAGGGATCACACAAATGGGATCATGCGTTAGCAGGTGGCACTGTGTGATTCCATCTCTTGCCTGGCACTGGGTCCTGCTGCCTCTGGTGCATCCCCACACCTTGTCCCTGTTGCTCAAGGGGCTTTGCATCTGCTGCCAGGACACTGCAGTCATTGAAACAACAAGGAGAGTCTTCCCCTGCAAAGGTTCCTGCAGCAGAAGCACCCCATCCATGCAGCCAGGAACTGAGGCTCCCCTTCCCCTCAACCACTTGTGTGTGTAGGGTGAAAACACTTCACTGGGTTACACAAGTAAACCTTTCCCGGCTCAGCCTTGAGTGAAAGGCTTTTAAGAGGTGATGGTGAGCAGGGAGCGAAACCAACTGGAATATAGACTGCAGCAGCAGCAGCTCTACACCTCTCCCCAGGGAGGGCTGTCCTTAGAGAGGCTGCTCCAGGCAAGCGAATTGACACAGGCAATTACCGGGATGTCCAGCGCGTCCCTGCAGCTCGGTAGCCACCAGCAGACATCACTGGGATATAGACACGGACTCCCACAGAGCACGTCCTGCTCCCGCGATGTGACAGACCGGCTCCCCTCAGCCTCGCCAGGACTCAACACGTCTCCTCGGATCGATAGGCGTCACCAAGCTCTTCCAGCAGTCACGCCGCGATGCTTGGTTACCCCTCAACTCCAATGCGATCGATGCGCAGGGTACCCAGCTGCAGCAGGGACCAACAACGCGCCCCACCACGCACCAAATCCAGTACCGAGCACGGGGAAGCTGCACTTCCATGTGCACAGCCCCTGCGTCATCCCTTCAGGGGCACCCGAGCCCTCCTCAGGACGGGCAGGGACCGCAGCATCCCTAACCCACCCTGGCCCCGGGTACCGGCCACAGCAGCGCAGGAAGGGCTGCCCCAGACTGCATTTCTAGGGGAGCAACGAGGCCTTTCTGGCTGCAGCGTTTGACCTCGCTTTGTTCTGCTTCCCTTTACAACCCTCTGCAGGGTTTGGCCACTCTCCAGCTTCTCCAGCCATTTTTCACCTCCCCTTTCCACTGGGGACAGCCCCGCACAGCTCTGCAGCGATAAAGCCTGCGCCCAACGCAGCCAGGATGCTGCGAGGGGGACCAGGGTCTTGTCCCAACACAGCCCCTGCTCCTCTCCAGGCTTTTGGCAGGGACACAGCCAACTCTAATTGCAATTTCCATTCCGGTGGCTGCGCTCTGCAGGCGAAATAGGTTCTGTCTATATAATGAGTCACTCCTGAATATCAATCTATGCAGGATAAAATGGAGACAATAGCTGCTTACATGCACAGTGAGTTAATTATGAGCATCTGCTATTAATCTTGCTATCAGACTGCTAATTGCTCCTTCTCCTCCACAAAGACATGCTGGAGGTGAATCAGCTCAGCCACCCTTTCCTGAGCCCCGACTTGTTCCCTATAGGAAGTCTGGGTTCACGGCGGCCAGGAAAGCATTCCCAGGGCCCTGTATGTGCTGAGACACCCTCAGACCAGCTTGGGAGTGACCAAAGAGGTGCAGACCCCGAGAAAGCCCAACCCTGCAGAGGGATGAGCAAGAGAACAACCTGACCTGTGGCTGCTGGGGCATCCCTGCCACGCTAACCCCGGTCCCTCCCCACAGAGGCCATGGGGCAGGTGGCAGGGGATGGGAGCCGCAGTGGGAGGCGGGCGGCAGCCACCTCCACAGCCCCTGTCAGCGGCTGCTGCGGGAGATTGAAGGCTTTCAGAGGGAGGCGGGTGCAGGAGATGTCGAGTTGCACTCTCGCAGGTGAGGACTTGACATCTCACGTGTAATGAGGGAAGGGAATGCATCAGGAGCGTTTGGGGAAGATGACAGCGGATCAGAAGTGCCTCCTTCTCCCATAGATTTATTGTGTCAAGCAGTCACTCAGGGAAGCGGGAGGAAGGCTCTGTCAGCAGCCGGGGCACTGGCAGGCTGCAGAGCCGCGGCCCTTTCATCCAGCAGCCGCTCTGCAATTGATTTAGACAAACTCCCGGTGATTGCCTAACAGGAGAGCAGCCAGCACACCTCAATTAGCTGCTCGCAAGGTGAGAGCCGGTGGGCGTCTCATTAAGGAGCTGGCTCGCTTCCCCAAAGCCCAGAAACGAAGCGCTCCTTCATGGAAGGCACTGAAGTCTGAAGTGATGGGGCTGAGCAGGGAGGCACTGACTCCGCTCTCAGTCCCACGTAGCTGGTGGTTGGGCAGGGAGGCAGCCAAGGCCATTTCTAGTCTTTACAAGGTTGTTCTGCGCTGAGGAAAGCGCAAACAACAGCTCCTGGGAAGGGATGCTGAGCACCTCATCAGCATGTGAATAAAAGGGCGATTAAATCTGAGTCCTGAATATTCACGCCGGATGTCGGAAATGTTTGCTCCCTTGTTGTGAAAGGGCTGAGAGGCAAACCGACCCGAAACAGCTTCCTCCCCGCCTTGTGCCCATCCCTGCCGCTGGATGGGCGCCCGCTCATCTCCCCCTCGCCGGGATAAGCGGATTTCACGCTTCAAGCTGCTCCCCGTTAAAGGTCAGGGAGACTTCGCACTGGCCGTGCCCCTGTGCTGGGGCCCCGTCCTGGCGCAGGCACAAGGACTGCGGCAGCGGCTCCCGCACATCCTCCCGGGTCAGCGAGCACCAGTGGGCTCCAAACCCATGCCCGCTCTCATCCAAAGCCTCAAGACCACTGCTCAAGGAGCAGGGCACCAGGCTGAAAGGTTGCTCAAGGGAAAGCAGAGGTCCAGAAAGCCCCTGACTGAGCCAGCTCACGGCACCCGCTCCATTCCTCCATCCATCCATCCATCCATCCATCCATCCATCCATCCATCCATCCATCCCTGAGCACCAACGCTGCCTCCTCCCACCCTCCCACTCGAGGCTGGAGCCTGATGTGCCGCACATACAAAGCTCCACTGAAGCTAGTGAGCAGCCCCATGGAAGGGAGGGGGTTTAGGGTATTTTAAGACACTTAGAAATCCCCTGTATTGGTTTCCCCTTCCCAGCAATTAGGCACAGTGATTAGACCCTTCTTCCCCATAGAGCTCAGGGCTGCTCCAAACAGAGCTTGCAGGCAGTGTTTACCTCGGGGATGGGAACAGCACCTCATCCTCATGCACAGCAAACAGCCCAGCTGTGTGACCGGAGACACCTCCCTGTGAATCTGGCACCGGGATGCGGTATACATAATATATAACAAGCATGTTTATCAGGCGCGGGCGCATCGCAGCTGCTGGTAAACGAGCACACGAGCCTTGAACCGCACAGAAACTCCATGGATTATTTAAGATCCTGTCCCAGGAATCCTGTCAGCGCGGACCCAGCTCCTGTGCCCATGAGGACCACGGTCGGGGCACTGCGGGAATGCCTCTCAATGGTAACGCCTGCGGTGCTGAGCCCTGCTGCCCAGAACGCATCACACAGCCCGCGTCCCACCAGCGGTGTTTGATGGAGGACAGCACCCATGACACGGAGCCATCCCCAGAGGGAGGGCCATGATGCCAGGCTGTGGAACTGAGCACTCGATTGCTAATGGGATGATTCTCCGGGTTTAAGCAAGCCCCAAGACACACATTGGAGGAGGCAGGCATTAACACACTATGGAGCCTGGCAACCAGCCATGCTACAGGCAACGCCAAGCTCCACTGCTGGAAAACACCATGTGCATCATTAAAGTAACTACTACAGTATGAGCTCCAATTCCCCATGGGAAAGGAGTCTCCATAGTCCCAAGGAATTCTGCTCCTCTGGGAATCAAGGATTTAGCAGCAGCACCTCGCAGGTAGCTGCAGCAGGCACGGTGTGATATTGATCCCTGCTAATGCGAGCAGCCATTGTAACCTTGTCTGCTCGTGGCCGGAGTAATTTGGAGATTATGCTTTAATGAGCAGATGATGTATGTTTCAATATACAGAACAAGGAAAGCAACGGAGACTGCAGCCAGCAAACAGGAAGCATTACTCTGGATGGGCAGTCACTACATCCCCTGGCACAAGAGCAGGCTGTGAAGTGATGCTCAGCACCACAATGGGACAGGGTGCAGGGATGCGGTACCCAGACAGCCAGGCAGACCATGGGGAGATACCAGGCAAAGGACGTTGGGAGCAGCACCCATGGCTGGAAACACAGTTTGCCCTGGGAACCTCAGCCGGTGGGGAAGAATCTCCATCTCAAAGGAGAGCCCCGTGCGCTGCCAGGCAGCTCGGCAGCCTTTCCCCTCGAGCACCGCCTGCCCAGGCTACGTTCCTCCCACGATTTTAGGGCAGGAGCGGCCCTCTCTGCCCCAGCTCAGCAGGGGAGAGGAATACAAATGGCTTAATATGTGCTAAATCCAGGCTCCAGCCTCAACACTTACTTTTTGCTGCTTTCGTCTCAATATTTCATGTGGCTACAGATAAGAATGAATGCAATAGTGCTATTAAAGCCTCTCTCTATATTATACGCAGAGGTCAATGTGGTTTGCCCCTCTATCTGCATTTTTAAAGGTGTTTCAAATACAGGCTTTCTTTTCCACAGGGAACGTAAAATAAACCAGTGTGCCAAGCAGGAATAAGCCATCCTTAGCTGCAACTGAGACGGAGGCTGCTGCCAGGGATGGGCAGGAGGGAAGGAGCTCTTTCCAGGCTGTGCCTGTTCCTGCCCTTGCTTTCCCACCCCGAGACAGGAGCCACTGCTGCCCAAGTGCTCCCCCAGGAGCCGGGATGCTCCATCCCTCCCCCTGCCCCTTATCCCCGCGGTCAGTGCAGCAGCATCCGCAGGGCGCTGCCGCCTGCCTGGCTGAGCCCCGCAGGGGTTGTGCTCACCAAAGGAGCCTCCTGTGACCTACCCCACTGTGCTCCTGTCCAGCCTGGCCGCTTACTCCCTGATTTCCCAATCAGCCGCCTGGGAGAAGCAGCCCAGGGACTTCTTTTTTGTTTGGGAGAAGAAAAAGTGCCATAAATTCATGTACTTAAAGGATTTCTCACCAGAAAAGAGCCCCTTGAGACTCCCATTTTCCGGGAGTGAATCTCTCGCCTAATCACAAAGCGCTGCTATTTACTGTATCTGCTATCAAGGCAGGCAGCCTCTGTCCCGCCTTCCCTAACATCTATTTACCAAATCCATTTGCAAGTCTAAAATTTAATCAGCCGGGTTTCATCTTAGAGGCATTAACATTCAAATGGGACTCGGTCCCGGAGCCCCAGCCAAGCCGGCATTCAGAAAGGGCCAGGTATGGGGTGAGTCACGGTGGCTATTCACAGCTTCGACAGAGCCAAAGCCTCCAGAGCCAGCCTGGAGCCGGGCTGTGGGCAGTGGCAAGGGCAGGACCTCCACGACCTGATGGCGGGGATACAGGATCATCACCAGGCTCCTGCACCAGGGACCTCAGCTAGAGGTGGTTGATAATTCAAGCAGCAGTGCCCTCGCCAGCACATTGCCCCCATCTAAAACCCCCTCTGGTTTGCAATAAACCTCCCCAAAATACCAAGGAGATCCACTCAAGGGGATAGAAAGCAACTATTCCCAAGCACCTCGCTGCGCAGTGCACGCCTCATGGGAGGGATTCATTAGCTAATGCTCATAAAACATGTTTTATGGGCTGCCCTTCTCATTGAAATGGATGGGAGGGCTGCACTTGACCTCGGTGGGAACAGGAGACAGCTGATGACAGGAGCCAACAGTATTTCACACAAACCACATTAACAGGCCCTGTAAAGCACCAGGCTGCCCACAGGATGGAAGGAGGCTGTCCTAACTCAGAGCAGCACACAGCTAATGTGAAGCAGAACTCATCAGCTCCATGAAAAACAGGAGGGAAGAGTCTTCTGTGGAATTACCCTGGATTTGGTGCATGGAATGATGCTCCACGCAGGCATCATCCCCATCTGTCTGCCCTGGCTCTGCGCTGCCTGGGGACCACAAGGAGAAGCAGCAAGGTTCACTCTGGCCAAATGCTTTTCCTCTCCATCAGCCTCACTATGCTCATCCCCTGGATTTGGCCAAGCTGCTTGGATGTGCCATGAGGAACCCGGCATCCTTAACTAGCACCATCCCTTCCCTGCGCCTGGCCGGGATGCAGCTTTGTCATGAAGGCCCTGCTCCTGCTCCAGCTGATACAACCAGGGTGTGAGGCATCATCGGGGCTCCTCTCATTGCCCTCACCTCCCGCTGGCCCCAGCGCTGGCAGATCTGACTTGTTTGCACAGCTTTCTCACACATCTCTTCAGATTTGCTCTGGTGCCTCCCCATGGCACCTGCGGTGGAGGCTGGCAGAGCTCAGGACCTGCCAGGGCTGGGGCTGGAGCGGTGCCTCCTGTTGTGCCCTACACCGGGATGCATTGAGCCGCAGCCAGGCGGGCAGCCACACTCAAGGAATGAAATACAAGGCTCTCAGAAACATCAAGCATGAGCAAAGGAGACAAGAGGATTCATGTGTGCTGCAGCCCGGGGAGGATGAGCACGTGCCTGGGTGTGCGAGCAGGGATGCTCCATCCACTACAGCTGGGTACCAACCCAGAAACAGCCTCCCTCCTCTGGAAATAACCTTTGCTGTGCTTCATTACAAGCCATCAGAAGAAAAAGAGTGAGTGTGAGTGAAGAAAAGCGAGAGACATTATGTGTCTCCCTGTGATAGCCTGCGATGTCTTCAACTCCAATAAATAAATAAAGGAAGAAATATTCCCCCGAGTCCTTCTGACATATCTAATTGATATCACTAGGGATCTCCCATGAAGCAAGCAGGAATCTAATCTATCGCCTCGTACAGCCAAATGGAAGCAGCAGGGTGGCTGCCACCGAGCCTCCAGCTCCTGACAGGGATGCGCCTAATGGAAGTGGAAACCGATTACGGGCAGCCTGATATCCAAGTAACAAATAGGGGACCTGGAGAGACACTTACTGCAGCGGCCTTTGAGAACTCAACCACTTCTCCCCACCACGCCGACTGAACAAGGTGCCCAAACACCCCGCCACCGGCCACGGTGCTGGCTCCCAGAGAGAGGAAGGGAAAGCAGGGCTGGAGAGGACACGGACCCACAGTGGAATCCTCCAGCTGCCCCACTCCGACGGGAGCAGACGCCGTGCTGACGGCTCGTCCCCATCTGGCACCGTCCTATGGGCAACCTGTGAGCAGCAGCTCCATGCAGGAGCCGTGCCTCTGCGGAGATGCCCTCAGCCACATCGGCTGCCACCTCCCACCTCCGCTGTTTAATTAACTCCCTCCTGATGTAGGTAATGGAGCTCTGGAGCTCTTAAACAAAGATTGAATCAGCCCAGGCTCTGCGCTCGCAGCAGCCGGCTCCCTTTGTTAGATTGGTGTGAAAGCCAGGGCACGGCTGCCCGTGACAACGGCCTCGCTGCTAATAGCTTCCAGCATCCTGCCTGGCCCCGGATAGCCCAGCACAGAGTCCTCCGGGCTCTCTGCTCCGTGCACCAGGCAGTCACCTGGGTCATTGAGTTTTAGCATCATGCAAATGGAGCCGGCGGGGAGCTGGCAGCTCCAGTGCATTATTATTTAGGATGGATAAACTCCTATCCCAAGTTCTCAGCACCTCGCTGAGTCCAAGGGAAGGGTTCTGATTTATCGTGATTGGGTTTAGCCCTGTGGAGGAGCCGCAATACAAAGCAGAGGGGAGGGGAAGCGGGCAGAGTCGCTTCCATCACACAGAGCAAGGGCTGCACAGGAGGAGCACGACCCCTGCTCCCCTCCAAAGGGCAGCATGGGTGACCTCCATCATCACCTTCACAGGGAACAAAGGAGCCATCAGAGATGGGCACCACGGGAGCACGGAACAGCACTGCAGCACACACACACACCCCTGCTCCTCCATCCCAATGCCCCTCACCTAGCACAGCACATCCAGGCTGCACCAAGACGCTGTCAGCCTAGCGAGAGATCTCCTTCAGTGACTGACAGTGAATGAGACGGTGATGCTTTGGCAGAAAGCAGACATCCAAAGGCAGCCCAGACCCCTCTCTGCCCCACTGCAGCTCCCTCCCGACCAGAGGCGACGTGCAGATAGATTGGCTCCCGGTAACTGGCAATAGCTTTGCAGAATGCCATCTTAATAAGTGCATCTCGCAGCCAGGGGTGAGAAGCAGCAGCTGAAGCGCCGGCGTGGATGTCAAGTTACAAATGAGACATCCAACCGCTTCATTTATTAGAGGGAATCAATTCGACTTTTCATATTCGCCAGGAGTTTGAGGCAGGAAGGACCCCATCAGCAGCCTGCACTTCAGTGCCGTGCAGCACATGGGGGTTACAAGGGGAATGAACCATCTCTGGCTGCACAGCATCCCTGGAAACACTGCAGCTGCTGCTCTTCCCCAAGCCCAGGAAGGGAAGCTGGGAGGAGAGCCCCATCCTCCCTGCTCTGCCAGGGAACTCCAGGGAATCATAGCCGGAAGATGGGCTGTTCTCATGGAGCATGGTTAGGCTGCATGTCCCAGACCAGCACATGGCATGTGAAAACCTACAGCTACTTAATCCAGATCCCCAATTCCTTGTCCAGCAACAGCGCGGTAGCCAAACACTGCAGGGCACCCCCAACCCCATCCCCATGGATGGGCACCCTGGTCTTACAGCACGGGGCCTCCTTAGGCTAAAGGGGGTGAGGGGAGAGGCAGCGGCTGCCCCCACACCGGGAGCTGTAGCCCTGCCCTTTGCACGAAGGCAGCGGCTGTGCTTGTGCGTGTGCGTGTGGCTTAATCCTGAAGCGCTGTAATTGCCACTGTACAAACCCATTACAGGTCACTGGAAGCAATTTAATGATAATAAAATTACAGCAAAGCAGCCCAACAGGAAATGAAGTCCCCCATTCCCAGGCTGCTTTCCATGCAAAACCTCCCCTCTGTCTCCCTGCGGACACCGAATGCAGCCTCCACTGCAAGGACAAGCCCGCACGCTGCTTCCTGCACCCCACACTTGTGGGGCTGGGGACAAAGACCACTGCTGGGCCAGGGGGAGCAGGACATGGCACCAGCTGCCCCAAGGCAGTGGTGTCAGGGCACTGCACCATCACCACAGCACCCGGCCATGCCCATGCTCTGCCAAGAGGGCAAGGCACGGCCCTCCGGGCAGTCCCAGGGCATTTTCAATGCCACTTGAACCTCTTCTGTGCTCCAAGGGTGAGGCCGCGAGCAGTCCAAGCCTTTCCCAAGGCACACAGCAAATGGAATCACTCGGACAAGCGCATCAATGGCTGCAAAGGGGCACCAGGTCCCCGCTTGGTCTCCTCTAGCCTGGTGGTAAGAGGAGGGACAGCTTTTCCCTCCATCACCCTGCTCAGGAAGGACCCCGGGCCTCAGGCAAAGCCCGGGGGATGCTCACACCGAACTCAGCCAGCTCCTGACACCCCAACACCACCATTGCCCACCCCTTTGCCTTTGCCTCTGGCTCCCCGAGGGGAAGCATGGCTTTAAAGGGCGCCTAAAGCGAAGCACGTAATCCCACCCATCTCCCTGTTAATGACCAGATAAATCAAGCCCATCTTGGCAATTAGGAGAAGGGAGCAAGCGCCGGGCGGCTCGCAGGACGCAGCAGATCGATGGCGTTTGTCACCAGCGGAGCTGCCTGCGCAGGGAAGGGCTCCGTGCAGCCCCGGCCACCGCCTTGGGCCGTGCCCGGCTCCCCGCACGCCAGCGCTGCTCAACAGAGACATCTGTAGGCGAGAACCGGCAGATCCCGCGGAGGTCGAGCTGAAGGCAAAGGGACCAGCGAGAGCAACGGGTCCAGCGGGAGCCCGGGGCAGCGGCAGCACCACCGGCCCCAAGGCGCTCCTTGGGCTGCGGGAAGCGGGGTGCTCATGCGGTGGGGCTGGGTTTCAACACGCATCGGCCCTGCCTCACGGAACAGCATCAGGACAAACGGTCTCGGTTAGCAGAGCACCTCTCCTCTGTCAGCCAGGGACACGTGGAGTCTCGGGATAGAGGGGTTCAAAGCACCCAGCGAACCCATAGCACATTGTCTGTTCTGCCGTGGTGCTCGTACACCAGACCCCATTCTAAACCCTCCTGCAATAGCTGCTGAGGCACGGCCCGTTCCCAAAGCTGCCCAGTGTGGGGTGTGCAGCCCGGCCCAACCAACAGGCACAGTTTTGGGGTCACTGCTGGTTGCCAGCTCCAAGGGCAGCGTTTGCAGCTCACGGTGATGCACGGAGCTGGTGCTGCTCTCCATTCACTGCCTCATTGCCAGGGTTCAGCCATCTCCCAGCCTCCTCTCCATCTCCTTAAGCACTGATGAGCCCTCAGAACCGGAGCTTGGCCGGCTCTTTGTGCCAAACCGCTTTCCCAGCGCTCCTGGCCCTCACTCTGCTCAGCTCCTTGGGATGCCGATGTACTGCAGTGACCTGCTCTGTCCCGCATGGCTGCTCAATGAGCCTCCACAGGAGCTCGGTGCCGTCCTGGGCTGCTCACAAGCGCTGGCTTCATTCCTGCTGCCCTTTGTTATGCCTCACTAACAGCCCGGGCTTGGGTCCTTTGCTTTGCTGCTTGGACACGCCAAGCACAGCAGCCTTGGATGGAAACTCATCTGTGATGGATGCATAGGAGCCAAGGCTTCACCTGTTGGCTTCTTATGGGCAGGGAGAGACACACACAGCCCCCTTGAGCATAAAAGTCAGCAGGCAAGCACCAGTCACTGCTCCCTGTCACCAGCATCCCCACATCCCTCACAGGGCTCCTGCACATCCCTTTCCCTGCAGCACATTCCCTTGGCAGGCAGGGCTGGGGCTGCCCAAGCCCTCCAGGATGGCACCACAGGGAGCCCATTGGGATGCAGGGAGCACAGCCCAGCCATGCCCAAGCAGCCCCTGATTGCCAGGGCTGGAAACATCCCAGCCATGCTGCCTGTCACTGCTGCCTCCCATCCAGGGCCTCAGAGGAGAGCAAGCAGGGTCCAAGGGGCCCTTCTCCCAGTGCCACGCAGGCACTTGTCAGAGCTAGGCACTGGTGACACTGTTATTATACATGGCCTCAAAGCCCATTCAAGGCACTGGAAGATGAATTATGTTTCATTTATATCAAAGAAGCAATCTCGGAGCCCATTTGTGATCAAATTTGCTGTCAGAGAAACTTTGCTTTATCTCATTACATCTGATATCTTTTGGCTTCTTGTCCTTGAGACTATTAAAGTTTAATGTCAAATTCGAGATGAAATGGAATCATTGCTGTATCATCTCATCAGGACCCCGTGCACCCCGTCCATCCTCACAGTCCTGACAACTCATTGTCCTGTGGCAGCTGGGGGAGAGGAGGATGAGGGGAGGAAGGCTTCCAGCCCACATGCTGGAGCCAGGGGTGGAAGGGGGGGACCCTGGCCCTGCCAGCCCAGTGGAGGGCAGAGGATGCCAGCACTCCTTGTGCTGGGAACACCTGAGCTCCACACCCAGCCTGGGGACCATCAAACCTGCTGCGCTTGGGTCCTTCAGAGACCTGCTGGGCCCGCAGCACAACCAGGAGGTCGGAGCCCAGCCCCAGGCTGGAACCAGCCCCCTTGGAGGCAAAAGGCCCTTTCCAAACCATTCAGTCCTTGCACAGACTAAATGCCTTTGATGAAGGGCTTCAGTGGGCTCCCAGGAGGCTTCCCTGAGCTAGCTCACACAGCCTCCCAGGTACAGAAGGGTGGCCTGGCCCACATTAAAGCACAAAGGCATCCAAAGCTGAATGTGCCACCAGTGCCCAGCTCTGAGGGAAAGTCATGCCCGGCCTTCCCCCCTCCCCAAGCAGACCACGGGGTTTCTGCACGGCTGAGGGGGAAGGCGCAGCAGCAGAGCACGGTGCAGGGGCAGCCCGTACCCCATCTGCAGAGGGAAGGCAGTGGCAGAAGCAGGCAGCAAGTCCCCATGGCCTCAGACTTGCACCCCGCAGCTCCGCAGCATGGGGACACCAGCTCAGGGCAGAGGACTGGAAGAAGAGGCAGCGTTTCCCCAGGTAATCTGCCTTTGAAAAGGAGTTATTATCCATCACTGGAGAAGAAAGGGGAAAAAACAAAGGGAACCTTTCCAGCAGAGTCACTGGCACAGTCCCTCTGCGGTGTCAAAGCCCACTGCAAAAGCAGAGAGACGGAAAGGGACGAGTTCTCCAGGTACCCTCTCGTTTTCAGGTGCCCAACCTTCGACTCTCTGGCTGGGGTTTTCAAAGCAGCTGAGGGATGCAGAGGCACAATTCCTGCCTCATTGCAAAAGTCTCAAGGAGTTCAGTCTCTGCACATTAACAAAGGGAAGGTGATGAGGTGACTTGATCAAAGTCTTTAAATACCCACACAGAGAACAAAAAACACTGATAATAGAGGGCTCTTCAGTCTAACAACAAAGGCAGAAAAAACCCAGTGCTGGAAGCACGAGCCAGACAAGCACAGACCAGACATCAGGTGCTGCCTTTCCAGCAAGGGCAATTAAACACAGGGAACATCCAAAAGGAATCCCAGCATCCAGACAAGTGTAACCGCACCGGGTTGCTTGCGTGAGCCGTCTCCCTGCTGAAGGGCAAACGGGGAGGGAAGCTCTCCAGTCCCTGCTGCATGGGATGGACATCCCGAGCAGCACCCCCCAGCTGTGGGAGCTATGGGGAAAGGCTGCTGACATGCCCTGGGTAAATAAACCACAGACCTCTGTCCACACAGCTTCAAGGGATGATGGAAGCCCCGCTAAAAGCTGAGCTAGCCAGGGCAAAACAAGTCTCTGCATGGCTGGGAAGTGACCAGGATCCCAATGCCCCTCAATTCCCAGCCTCTGTGCAGAGCTTCCTGCCAGGATCACTCCCTGTGAGCTGTCATTTCGGGTACCCAACCGCTCCTGGACCCCTCTGCAGGTGCTGCCATAGGCAGGAGTGTGTCCAAGGTGGGGAGCCACAGCCCCGCTCCATTGGAGCAACTGCAGCTGCACGCTCGTGGAGGTGTGTTTAAGCCATCACAAGCAGTGAGAGGGTACACAGTGAGCGCAGCTGCGGTCCTGAGTGAAGCTTTGCCTTCCAAGAGGCAGCTGAGAGAAGAAGCACAAGCACATCCTACTCCATTTGTGTCAGTGAGTTAGCAGACAATAAGCGATCTGAGCCACGGGAAGCATCACAGCAGCACCACACCCGATCAATGCACCCTGTTTGAGGAGACGGACCCTATGCGCACCCAACACACAGCCCAGTAAACCCAGTCCCACCAGGCACACACAGACCCAGCCCTTCATCTGCAGCACTGCCTCGTCTCCCATAGGATTACTGCAGGATCCAGCGCCCAGGCCAAAAGCTGCCAGGGATAAACACAAACCCCTTTCTTCAAAGCTCAAGCAGCTTTTCCAGGCTGGGCTAAACCTCCGGCATCAATAGCTGCTAAACACATCATCATCCACACTTAAGGGAATCAACAGCAGCCTTCATTAGGGCACCCAGGCAGGGGCCAGGGCTTTGCCTTTGTGCTTTGCTGGTTTTAATAGGTTAGCTATGGCACTTTGAGAAGGAAAGAACTCGGAGCCCAAAGCCCCCAGCTCAATTGTCAGTTATTGCTGGCAGTTTATCAGCATTAACTGATTAGGCTCAGGATGATGGATTCCCCTGCCTGCGCCTGGTGCGTGGCGGAGGGAAAACCTCCTTTGCCTCGGTGTTCCCTATCACGGAGCAGTAATTGCTGTCTCCAGCTCTCCCCCACCGCAGCCTCCAGGAGCAGCCGCTTTTGTTTGCATCCTCCCGCAATCACAGACAATAATAATAGAATAAGAGTCAAATGAGAGGGCCGCTCAGCCCCAGCAGAATTTAATTGATGAGGATTTCACCTCGGAATCGAAACCCTTTTAATTTCCTGGTGTTTCGCAGAGCTGAGTTATGAAACTACAGTTGGCCAATGGCAGATCCCTCCTTTGCTGTGTGAGACTTTCAGTTCCTCCCTCCCCTCCCAACACCCGCTCTTGCCTTTGCAGTGATGGAAAAGGGGCAGTGGTGCTGTTTACTATCCCTGCAACGCCTTCCACCCGTTGGGGAAAGGAGGCAGAGGAGGAGGAAAGCTGGGCAGCTCCAGCTACTGGCTCCCAGCAGTAACTGGGGACCGCAGCTCCCTGCAGCAACATGCCCATGGGATCCAGCTCCAGCCTCTGCATCCCAGAGGCACCTCTAGAGCCGGAGCAGCAGCCCTCTGGCTCTGCTCCTGCAGAAGCCCTGTAAATGGCCTTTCAAGGGGCCGTCATAGATTTGGAGAATCAAAGCTGCCATCTGAGGGCAACAACACAGGAGCACCATGTACTCATCACCTCCCCTGAGGGCTGAGCATCCTTGTACAGCTCACCCCACAGGGCTCACAGCCACCGGCTCCAAACAGGCTTGAAACCACTTGACACAGCCCAACGGACGTGAGGTGCATCATTCCTGGAATCTATTCCAGGAGAACTTCAAGCGAGCCTGGTCCTCAGAGCTCTAACAAAGCTTTTTGTGCATTAAACTCTTCCTTGTTCTATTTCATCTGTGGTGGCGATTTCACTCCAAGTGAATCTTTGCCTGCTTGGAAGAGATTTAAAGGCATCGTGATGCTACGCACAGCCTCAGAAGCCTCCCCCATGCTGTCTGGTCCATTCTGTGGTTCACATCTCCTTCCCCAGCTCTCCCCATCCTGCCCTGGGCCCAACTAAGCAGCTAATATAGGCAATGAAACCAAATGGGGGCTGAACAACTGCTGCTCTGGAGGAGCCTGGCAACCAGCACACACCATTATCTCCAGTGCCTTCCAGTGGGGTTCATTACAGAGCTTTCCTCCTCTGTGGTTTGTGATTGCTAGGGCTCAGTGGGGCAATGAAGCCCTCTGCAGAATGTCACCTAAAGAAAAAGCCAGGCCACCCCCCGAGCCTGGGGAAATAAATAAAGAAGGGCCAAGTGATGAATTTTGGCTGTCTCGGGAAGACAGAGCAGCATTGCTTATCAGCCCCGATTGGAGCAGATAGCTCCTCGGAAAACAGGCGCTGGGCTTGCGGTAATAAATGAAAGCAATAAAGCAAAGTGCCTCCTCTGAGCTGGAATTAAGCACTGCAGCCCCAGCTGGAGCCGTTCCCCCTCCAAAGGGGCTGCAGGGGGCTCTGGGGAGGGATGCAGGGGCCGGAGCATCCATGGGGGAGGAGGACACAGAGTACCAGCCCACAAAGCCTTTGCCACCTGCAAAGGCTGCTCCTGCCACCACCTGAGATCTCAGTGAAGAGCAGGAGGCAGCCGAGGGCTGCCACAACCCTGACAAACAGCCCTCGAGCAGCTTCTCCTTAAAGAGGTGTCTATTTAACCCAATTTCCATCACAAGCTGCTGCTTTGCATTTCTTGAGGCTTTATTAAAACTGATTTTCTATTTGCACTATACAAGCTGATCTGATTACATTTCCATTTTCCCCCTGAAGAGAAAGGTCTTGCTCTCCTAAGACAAAATGGAGATTGGGCTCAGCCTCCCACCTCCTGCTCAAGGGCTCTTCTGCCAGGGGACCACAGATGAGGACCAGAGTTGGAGCTGCAAGGAGCTCTGCTCTGCAGCATCCTGCATCTGTTTCCATGGGGACAAGGAGGCAGCAACTCAGCAGGCCTGATCCTGCTTTTCCCTGTACAAATATCAGCCAGGAGCCATGCAGCAACACAAAGGGATGAACCCAGGCAGGAGCCTGCTGGGAGTCCCGCAGCGAGACAGGGATGCCCGGCCTCTTTGGGCAGGCAGCAGCAGCATCCCTGTACCCATGGGCTCACCCACCCCAAGGCATGGACCCGTGGGCCACCACTTCCCTTCCTGCAGAGTGTTCTCCTCCATGCTGGGTCCCTGTGGGAAGTGTTCTAAACTCTCCCAAGGGAGCACTTGGGCCTGGCATCAGAGGGACAAATGCCCATAAAGCAGGTGCTGGTAACTAGGTCAGCAATTCATCCATCAGCATGGCTTGGGAGGCTTGGCAGGGCTGCAGAGCAGCTTGGGAAGTTCAGTTAAAGGCTGCAGCCAAATGCATGAGCTCTCCTGGCTGCTGGCAAGAGGACAGGCCAGCAGCAAGGGATGGGGCCAGCCACCGCATCCCCCATTCCCACACTCCTGGCAGGGATGCTGGGGTCACACAGCAGTGAGAAGTTCCCATTTGGGATACAGATTCTTTCTTTTTTAACGAGGAAGCACCATTCATGTCCCTGCCCTCTGCAAGGCTTGAGAATTCCTCCCTCTCTCCCCCTTCCGCCCCATCAGCAACCTTGTGGGAAGCCATTACCAGGAAGATGCTTTGAAGTACCAACTTGATGAAGATTGATTCCGCCTGCCTCCAGTTTTGACAAGTCCAAAGCAAACACGCAGGGCCACGGGGAGATTTGGCAATAATTACCATCTTTAATTACTACTAAAGCATCAATTGCTCTTGTTCAATTAGCATCAGAGATCCAGGCACGGCCAATTCCGCAGCACCAAGTGAGCTGACGATTGATTGCGGAGCACTTAGCACCGATCCAAACCCGCTAACCGGGTAAGGGGCAGTGCAGAAGGAGCTCACCAGCAGGACCCGTGGTGGAAGCAGCAGTGCTCCACGAGCGATGCCATGGCTGGAGGAGCACCACAAGCTCCTGCTTCCAGGGAAAGCTCTAAAAGCCCTCACAGTACCCACACGAGCCCTTGCCACAGCAGCTTCCAGGCCCCATGGCAGCCTGGGCTGAGCTGCCAGCGAGGAAGAGCAGCTCCATCCTCACCTCCATCCCACCCCGAGCTGCCCAGCAGCTCCAAGGCAGCGGCTAATTGCTGCAGCAACAGGCAGCAGCATCTGCATAATGAAGTGCAGAAGGGCCCTTTGGCTCATGTCTTTTTTAGAGGGTTTATCTGTAATTTTATTTAGCCCGAGCTGTCACTCAAAGCCTGCCCATTTCCAGCAACATTTCCATTGTGCCTCTGCAAAGCTGTCTCCAGGCCTAAGTGGCTTCTCCAGCCGGCCCCGAATACCAATGGGAACAGCACAGACACGGAGCAAGGGAGGGCTGGAGCCCGCTGGCACCCTGCAGCCCAGCATGGCCCCGTCTGCTCTTCCCACACCCGATTTCATGCAGGAATATCTCCACCTTTCCACCTTGCACTGGTGGTTATCTCTCTTTTAGCTCCCAAGCACCACCTCTGCTAGGGAAACACCAGCATTAAAGCACTGCCTGCCTGCAGAAGCCCACGGGCAGCTGGTTTCTGAAGGAAGCTGTAAGCAAAGGCTGCTCACAGGCTCACCATGAGACACAGAGACAGAGCACTTGGCTTTAAACACCAGGCTGAGCTGGCTTGGCCCTCCCAGTGGTCCCAGGTGTGCTCAAACCCCAGTGTACAGCTGGGGAAGGTACCAAATCCCTGCACCGGCTGGGACCCAGCCCAGCAGCACAGAGCCCTGCATCAACCCACTCTGGGGTAGGATCAGCCAATGCCTTCCCATGAGCTGCTGCCACCCCAGCATCTCCCACACCCCAAAGCCAGGGAAATGACTGGAAAGGCACACAGAAGGAGCAGGGGTCTATTTGCTTAGCCTGGTTTCTCCTTTACCTGCTCTTCCTTCCATTTTCCCTCCCACCCTGCTTCACCTCCACCCCTACCCATCGCTTACAAGGAGAAGCTCAGCTCAAGTGTTGAAAATCAACGCGACTTTATCCATGCTACACACGGCCCAAGAGACCTTTGCTGCGTGGTCCTGGGTTACACCAAACACACCCTGGAAGCCTCTCACAGCACCCATCCTCACTTTGCCAGGGCCTGAGGACGTTTCAGAGCACCACCGCTGCTCACCAGCATCCCACTGCAGGGCAGCAGCACATGCCCATAGGGCTGTCCCTAGCACACTGAAGCAGGTAAGAGTTGGTGCAGCCTCTTCGCAGCCCTGGCTGGTCAAACCCAGGGATACAGCACAGGGTACTTCTCAACCTGAAGCTCGCAGAGCCTCTCTGCAGCACAGAAAGCAGCAGCTCCTGCCCAGGCCAAGCCCCTCGCTCCTCTCCTTACACCAAACCGGGTACGGGACTTGCCTGGGGTTCCCGCGGCGGGAGAGCATCCTCTGGTCACCAGGACAGCACGACCCCATCCTGCAGGGTCCGAAGCCCTGCACGGGGAGGGGGCACCCCTATTTAAAGGCTCCTGATTTGCCTGATTACACCTGGGTGCTAACGAGGCCCCTGCTCAGGTGGGCAGCAGAGCTCAACCCCACCTGGGAGCTTCTCCCGCTGCCTGGCTCATAGGAGAGCTGTTAAAGCGGCATGCACAGCGCACCCACGGTGGAGACAGGGCTCCAAACTAATTAGCACCTGCACAGCCGCTCATTACTGTTATTGCTGTGACATTATTAATTTCCCCACCTCTCACCTTCAGCTTTGCAGTCGCTTCATTTCAGCCTGCGTTAGCACCGGGAGATGGATACTAAACCCAAGCGTTTATCCCGGAGTCACACAGCCCTTCCCCTCCTCCTCCCGCCCCATTGTGCCCGGTCCCTGTGTGCCATGATCCTGGCATTCCCAGCCTGGGCCAGAGCTGGTTTGACCCCAGAAGCTGGCGAGGCTGCAGGCAGGGAGGGAGCTGCATCCTCCACAGTGCAGCAGCCAAGGAGGGAGAAAGGATGCAGCAGCTGAGATCTGTTTGTTGGGAGTCATTAGCTGCTCTCTGCCATCAATCTATTACCATAAACTTAAGCTTCCGTATTCCTTCATTTTAAATGAATTTTCACATCGTCTTTCCAAAGGAGCTCTGCCTCCAGTCAGCTCCCCTTTATCTAATAATGCTATGCAAATATTTTGTTAGATTTCAATGAAAGATGTCAAAAACTATTACCCAGTGCATTAGCTCAGCATCAGCAGCGAGGCTCCGGTCCCTGCCACAGGCAGGCTGCCACTCACCATGCCCTGTGACAACGCAGGATGAGGGGCTCCTGCCCCATGGCCACCAGTGTGAAGGTCACTGAGGCACGCAGTGCTCTTACCGGGGTGAGAGGCACAGGAAGGGGCTGCTCCCCCATCTCCCCACCGTGCCCAAGCCCCCACAGCCCCGTGGGGCAGCAGCTGTCCCTTGGAGCTGCCCCACAGCCACACAGATGCTTGTCACAGGACCACCAAAGTGACCCCCGGGGCATGTGGCCACCCGATGCGAAAGGCACCACAAGCTTTGCTGGGGCTGCTTGGAAGACAGCTCCATGGGCACAGCTTGGTTTATTGATTACATACCCTACGTGCACTCGCAAAGATCCATCGTCCTGCCTGTCCCTGCTCCCCCGGCCCAGCACAGCATCAGAGCTGCCTGGGCAAGGCTTCACTCCAACACGTGCTCCCAGCACCAACACCTGCACAAGGGTGAAGAGGGTGGTGTTGGAGCTGAGTAACCGGCACAGGAGGCTCTGACCCCTATCCCCACTGCCCCGTACCCCATGCTAAAGGCTGCCTTGGCCTTGGCCCATGGGGAGGGAGGATTCCTGCCTGGCTTGGTGCCCTCTCCTCATTCCTTGGACAGCGTTCCCTCTCTGCAGGGCCCACAGTGCTCTATCAAGCCCCTGCCTTTGATTTCCAGCAGCCACAGCTGTGGTACCGGTGCTCCAGTTCTCCTTCTCCATGCCCTCAGCTTGCTGTGGCCAAAGGACGCAGGGAGCCATCCTCCCCACACACACACACACACACACACACACTCCAGGTCCCAAACCTGGCTCTGCAGGCTGGGGTTTTCCAGCCCTTTCAGGTGTTCCATTGGTACCCCACGGCCCGGAGCGCTCCCGCTCCCGGAGGAGCCGGGATGTTTGTCCTCAAAAAGCCTTTTCTTCCCCAGCAAATGGTTTCAAGTACAAATTTCACCTCACCGAGGCGAGGGCAGGAGGAGCAGCCCCGTGATGCTGCACCCCCTGCGCCCCAGCCTGGCCCCAGCAGCGTGCACAGGACCCGCAGCAGCCCCTTCCTCTCCCCGCTGCCCATCTCCTGCACTGGCACCAGATTAAGTAACTGCAGCTCCCTTTTTGTTTTCCATTTGACAGTAACGTATTGCGAACGCAGCCGGTTCTGACATCCTAATATTCCGGCCTGTATCCCTTGGGATAAACACATCATCTGTTATCGGAGCAAATGATTCGTGCCGGGACAGTGGGGAGCAGGAAAACGGAGCAGGAGCAGAGCATCCCAGCCAGCCCGTGCCGTGGTCCAGGCAGAGCATCTCGGTGGGTGCTGCTGAGGACAGGGAGGAGCATGTCCTCACCCTGCCAGGGATGGACATGGCTGTACCCTGAGCACTGGGTTCACCACCCGCAGGTCACATCCTTGCCAGGGTGAGGAGGGAAGGCGCTGACAGGCGGGGGCACAGGGCAAGGCTGGGAGCAGCGAGTGCAGGCGCAGCGATGAGCAGGCTGCGGGCATCGCTGCCATCAGCAGGGCAATGGTGCAGCTCCAGCTGGGCTCCAGCCACCTCTGCCCCGTGACCGCTGCTGAGCCCGCACCACATCGCCTGCTCCTGCTGTCCAAGGGGATGCTCTGTGCGATCACCCCGGGGCAGGGGCTGCCTTGGGAGGCAGCAGCGTGTCCATCCCCCCCTGTCACCGGGCTAGTTTCATTAGGCAGCATCTCAAGTGCCTGGTTTCATTCCAGTACATTGGAGGAGCCCTGCATCTGGTTTTAAGGCACTTAGGGAGGTGCTCTGAGCCGTGGTGGGAAACGGTGGGGATGGGAGCTGGGAAAGCAAAGGTATCCATGCAGCAGCTCCAACAGAGCCTGCTCCAGGCTGGGAGCCTGCAGGAGAGAGCAGCTGGTGACCAGTGCAACCCGCACTGTCCCATGGCATGGGTGCTGGGATCAGGCAGCCACATGAGCTGGTTTTCACCTCTCTGGATGCACTGGAGCCGGCACATAGGGTGGGCAGTGATTCCATCCCTGCAATATTAACTGTGGCTTTTCCTGCACATGTTTCTTTTTAGCCCTTAATGCCAGCTCCATCCACTCTCCATAGTTTCCCATGGAAAGGTTCACAGGGCTTAGGCTGTATCACACACTCCATGGATTATTTTGCTATATGTTTAAGGCAGGAAAGTGGAGGAGCTTTACCAGAAATCCTTCCAGCAGGCAGGACGCAACCGTGGCTCACAGCTCAGCAAATGCAGGCTCCTTTAGTTCTCTTCCCAACACAGTTCTCCTGCACCTACTCACCATAAGAAATTGCTTGTTGGCTGTTACTTAAGCAAAGGCAGGAGCTGATTCCCACCTATGTATCCGACCTCCCACTGGCTCTAATCCAGGTACCCATGCAGTACCCCCGTGCCCTCACAGACCCACCAGGGTCTTGGTTGTGCAGCTTGTGGCCAGCTCTGCAATCCCTGGGAGTCCTGGGGATAACGAGGCCTGGCTCCCTCCGCTCTGCCTGAAACAGCTTTGCTATCCAAAGGGCTGCTTGCTTGGGTGATGGACGGACACTGGCAGAGGGAAGGATCCCACAGCGCTCCAGAAGCATCCCAGGCATCCCCAGCCAGGGCTTCTCATGGGGGACACCGAGGTGAGACGCTGACCTCAGCACTGAACCCAGATTACAGGTCCTGCCTCCTTGTGCTGCTCCTCTCACCCTTCCCACCCCTCCTGCCCGCTGCTGGGAGCCTTGATGTTCAAAGCTGCAAGGCAGGAAGGAAGAGGCTCGGTGCCCGTGAGTATTCCGGAGGAGGGGATGGATTTAGCGTCTGAGACATGTGCAAAGGGATTTGCGAGGGAATTATTTATAGTGGTAACAAGGAAGCCCTCGTTTAGCTTATATTTCCCATTATATAAACAAGGCGTCGAGCTCTGGAAGTTAAGGCAGCAGTGCCACTCTAAATTAAAGCCATCAGTGCTTAATGAAGATCTATATTTAGTTCTTAATTAAGGAGAGCAGAGCTGAGGGTTGGATGCTTGCACAGGGAGCGATCCTGTGCGTGCTGGGCACTCAGTGAGCCACAGCCCCGCTTCACGGGATGCCTCTGGGAAGTCTGGGAGGGAAAAGTTGGCTCGGCAGCCATGGGAATAGGGAGGCAGCCGAGGACGGGGCTTTCTTCTCCTGCCTCCCCTGCGCCCGCTTCATCAGCGGCTATGGCGTGGCTTCGATGCCAGGAACGCAGCCCCCTGTCTGGTGGGTGACTGGATGTTAGGCTAATCCGGGTTCATTGAGCTGAGATAATTACACTCCATCCAGGTGCAATCAATAGTGATGTGCACACCTCCCCCTGCGCAGGTACGGACCGGGCAGAGCTCTTGGCTGGCTCCAGGCTGCCTTGGATGGACAGCAGGCCCATGGTCCCTGCTGGCGGCCCTCCCAGCACAGGAATCAGGCTCATGCTCCCTTTGAGCTGCTGAAGGCTCATTGTGCCGCCTCATTCCCCATGGAGAGGCTTTGCCGGGACACTTCCACCCAGGATGCTGGGGCAGAGGCAGTGGCACTGGGATGCTCCAGTTTGGTAGCTGGGAGCCGGCAGCAAGAGGCCACCGGAGCCACCCTGGGAGGGAAAGGGATGCGAGAAAGCCAGCGAATCCAACCACACGTTCCTAAGGGGCGTTCAGGAGCTGTGTGCATTCTTTAATCTTAATTAGAAATCTCAGCGGCTCCTGCAATCCAGGTTTGAGCGCGGCTGACCCCATCCGCTCACCTTGAGCGTCTGCAGCAGGTACCTGGGGAGGAGCTGCGGGGAGCCCAGCTCCTTGTGCTGGGGAAGCAGGGGGTGCGGGGCCCAGGAGCAGGGTGATGCTGAGTGCTATGGCTGAGCTCCGCCTGAGCAGCCTGTGCTGACAGACCCACAGCCGCCCCTCAGCCTGCTCATTTGGCTCAATCACATCCCTGTTTGCAATAAACGCGACTTCCTTCTGCTCCCCACAAGGGATCAGCGTGGATGGAGGCTGCTGGCAGCGCAGGGCAGGATGCAATGGGGTGGCCTGGTACGGGATGCTGGGATGAAGCCGCATCTGGGATTACCCCGAGCTGCCCCATCCCTGATGCAGCCCCTGCTGTCCTGACTGGCACGGACAAGTTCCCGCTGGGAGAAAACAGATGCTGGTGCAACTGGGAAAGCAAAGGCTGGGCTGGCACTGCCTGGTAAACACAACATGCTGTACACAGGCCCTCTGCAAACACGGCTGCCCTCGGAGCATCGCTGGGCAGCGCTCTCTGCCTCTTCATTAGCGCCGAGTGCAAACAGAAAGCCGTTTGCTTACTGCGGATTCCAGCTTGAGCTAAGCAAATTTGGAGAGGGATGGATAGTCAAACAAGGGAGCTGCCTGCCTGGCTGCGGGCTCCCAGCCGCAGGCACGCATGCACGGCTCCCTGCAGCCCCACAGGAGCCAGCTCCAACCTGGTTTCCCCACTAAGCTGATGCAAAGGGTGCATTTTAGGCGTGAAGGGGCAGAGGGGAGCCGGCAGAGCCCCCGGGATGCTGCCTGCACTGGCGGCGGGGCTGGCATCACTGGAGGAGCAATGAGAGCAGCCCTGCCTCCTGCCATCCCCCGGGGCTTGTTTTTGCTCTCACTCCTCTGGTTTGGATGGCTTCCAGTGTTTCGTGCTCTGCCAGCCCCTCCCACCGAGAGCTGCGCGCTTCCCAGCCCTCCCCCTGTGTATATAAATACATATATATGTATAGGCAACAGGCACGCTTTACAGCAACCATAAATAAACACAGAGCTGCTCTCTGTTTTGTGGGCAGGAAGAGCTTGCTGCCTGCCTGAGCTCTGCCAGATGGGACAGGAGCAGCAACGGGGGCGAGAAGGGTTTCACTGGGAAGGACGGGGCTGGCACATCCTGCGGTTCGAGGTGATGCTGGATTGCCACGAGCCCTTCCAAGCAATGGGAGCAATCAAGCCCAAGGCACCATCCCAGGCGCTCCTCGTGTGATCTGCAGTTATTCCCTAACCCTGGTGTGCCCCTGAGCGACGCAGCCAAAACCCTGCGAGGAGAAGCCACAGGGCTCTGCATCCCATGCACGGCTGCTAATGAGCGATGGAGGCAGAGCTCAAGCAGTAATTAAAGCTCCCGCCGCCGCCTCCACGTCCTCAGCGTTAATGACTGCAGTGGCTCATGGTGCTGGTGGCAGCGCACAGTGGTACCCAGCGCGTGGCCTCCCCCTGTGCCAATAGAGACCCCACAGGCACGTCCCACCCCTCTAACACTGGGGGGTTTGTCAGCATCTTGGCTGCTGGTCACGCTACGAGTAAATAAATAAGGGGGGGGGCGTTGGAGAAACATCCCAGTGAGCATGAGTAATGGCCCAGGAATGAGCAACCCAAGATAAAACTGAATAATAACATGTCAAAAACTACATGATGTGGGTTTTTATTCCCCAGCCGAATTTCCTTCCTGCTAATCCATCACTGCACAAGATGCAAGATTACTGCTTTCAGAAACAACTCCGGGAGATAAATGTGAGTAAATTAGTGTTTATTATATTATTTAGGACAATATGATTTCCAGCATCCCTTTATTAAATTATTCATGCCCTTGGCAGTGGCTCGGCTGGACAATGGCCCTCCCCAGCAGCATCCCCTGTGTGCATGCAGTGGTGCATGAGGTGGGGATGGTCACAGTGACAGCCTCGCCTGAGCCATGGTGTCATCTCAGCAGGGATATCAGCCCGGATGGATCTGTGGGTTTGCTATCATCCTGCCTGTTCCTACTCTGCAGGCCCCAAGGGGTAGCATCCCCAAGGCATTGGCAAGGGGAGCTCCCCCACACACACACTTACCACAGTGACAATTGAGCCCCATGGCACTCCTCTCGCTCCCCGCTGGCTCTTAAACAAGTTGCTGGGCACTTTGGGGTAAATTGCAGCATAATGACAGTGCCATCCATAATGAAAGGCTTGTCCTCCCGAGGGGAGGCTGGCAGGAGCCCGCGCCCCGCTGCAAGGCAGATGGACCCTGGATTTAAATGCAGCGGCAGCGATGCTCGTCGCTGTCTGGCCTTTCTATTAGCGCGCAGCAAAGCCTGGTGGATAGGTCAGCTCTGTCAGCAGCGAGAGGAGATGCGAGGCCAGGACAAACCAAGCAGGTAGGGAAGGGTGAACTTTGTCATGGCAAGGAGAAGGGGCTGCTGACAGAGGCATAGGTGCTAATGAGCCACCCGCTCCTCCGTGCAGCACTGACATCTCAAGCAAGCCCCCTGTGCCATGGCTGGCACCCCATGGGAGCCGGGCAGGGAGGCAGCGCAATGGGCTCTGTCTCACCCTGGGCATCCACCACCATCCATCTGCCAACTGGCCTCCAGAGCCAGGCGCCAGCACTGCCAGCCACAGGCTGCAAAGCTCAGCCGGACACTGGGAGCGGAGCTGGACAAAAAGGGATGGAAGGAGGAGGTGGAGCTGATGGTGTCTGCAAGCCCCTGCTCCGCTGCTCCCACTGCACCTCCCCAGGCAGGGCAGTGCCACAGTAACCATGGGCACCCGGCACCATCCCTGCTCCCAGCATCACTTGGGGTCCCCACGTCACGGCTGTCACCAAGGCCCTCGCTCGGGCAGCACCGTGGCGTTCCCTGTCGGGAGCTCCCGACCAGCTAAGCAGAGCGGAGCTGACAGGAGCATCGCCCGCTCCCGTGCTTGTGTTTGCTCCCAAACCTGGGCCGACGCAGTTGTCGGTGTGCATCATTAATCTTCCTCTACAATCCCTTCCCCATCTGCTCCCACTTTTTAATGAACTGCCACTTGCCACACTCAATAACATCAGTGCTTCGCAGCGAGAGGGGGAAGTCAGAGCAAGGCAGGGAGGGAGGGGACGGCACCGGAGAGATGCGCTTTGCTCTGGGAAGATCCTGTCTCATCCACATGGGAATGATTCCCAGCATCCCTCCCTGAGGCTCCTTTTGGGCTGCCCTGCCCCTGAGCAAGCTCCCAGTAACCACATCAAGCCGCTGCGAGAGGAGCAGGATGTCAGCCCGGGTTTGATCCCAGCCCCGCTGTTCTACACGATTATTTGCGGTGCATGAATACCGCAGGCAGCTCCGAGGTTGCAGTTTTCCAGCTTGGCAGCTCTGGGGATTCATCCCATTTTAGGCTATTACCTTCTGATTACTTTCCTTGGCAGCCAACCACTTTGGAGCTGGCAAATAAACAATAGAGGAGAGTGTGATGGGGAGCTTAGCTTTCAAATTACACTTTTCAATCATTTGTCACACCAAAAGTAGAGTGAGAGTTTAATACAGAGCTCAAAAGCCTGAAGGGCTGAGCGGGAAGGGGCTGCCTACAGGAAGGTGTTGGGGCTGGGTGGAGGTTGGAAACTTCGTCTCCATTTCTCCGGCTTTCCCTCTGTGGGAGCAGGGCAGGACCTGCTGGGAAAGCCCCGGGCCCAGGAGCGGCGCTGGGGCAGAAACCTGGCCAGACATCACCCATTGAGGGGAAGGACGCGGTGGAGCATCCCAGCACGCCCATGGGGACATCCCTGGTGATGGGAGAGATGGCGTGGGACACAGAGCTGCCCGCTCACGCTAATCCTTAGGCGTCTGGTGCCTTAACATGACTTGTGATCTGACCATCTCAGTCATTTGGTATTAATTACACGCTGCCGCTATATTACAGGGATTGCTTCACGTTTGTTGCTCTCTGCCATTAGCAGGGGAGAGGTGGCTGCAGCCACACAACCTCCCTGCACAGGGACCCGAGCTGGGCACCCGGGCAGGGCAATGGGTGAGAGCAGCCCCTTCCCAACACCCACCCCTCACCCTGAGCCAGGTTTCCTGCAGCAGGCTGCAGGAGAAGATGCTTTTGGAGGCAGGAGGATGCTGCCTCGCCTTCAGCATCCTTCCCCAACCCTGTCTTGTTATTCAGGCTCGCAGTCCCTCTGCCCACATGTCAGATGAGAGAGAACAGAAATGGCTCCTCAAAGTTCACAACCCATCACTCCGGCTCTCAGAAATACAAGCAGAAACGGCAAAGCAGTGGGGGGAAAATCCATTTCCTCCGAGATGAGCTTTCCGCGGAACATGTCCTGTTGCTCGGCAGGGAAAGGCGGGGGTTGTCTGAGATAGAGGAATCCGATCTGGCTGAACCCTCCCCCGCTCCACGCTGCCCCCTTTGCGAGCAGGGAAAGGCTCCGCAGAGAAGTCTCTGCTGTTTGAAGACCCTTCCCTGGCCAGGACCAGCCCCGGGGCTCTCATTAAGCGCAGTTTGCGCCCCTCGCCTTCGGAGCAGCCCGGCTGCCGGTCCCGCACGGGACCAGCGGGGGTTTGTGCTGCTCGCACTGGTGCGGGAAGGGGAAGGCAGCTCTCAACCAGACCGGAGAGAAACGGCTCCTTCCTCACCAGGAAAGGGGGGAAAACAAGCAGCTTAACCTATAAACATCTGCTCCTGTTCCCCTCGTGTTATTGCAGAGCGAGAAGCCAGAGTTATTTCGGGCTTCTCATACATCTGGAAAAGGCTTTGAGGTTTGTTTTGCTTCTTCCCCCCCTGCAATCACTTTTCAGGCTGCAACGACTGAAAGATCACACAGAAACGGTGACAGGGTTACATCTCTGCCGTTGTTTGAGGTGATGGCGTGTGCAATGGGGAGCTCTGGCTCAGGGCAGCACCTCCAGTGATGGGGACGGGCAGAGATGCACAGTGGGGCTCACTGTGCGGGAAGGTGCGGGAGAAGCAGGAAAGGCAATGAGAAACACCCCCCAAATGGTGAACGGCATCGGGAAATCCCGCTGGGAGCTCAGGAGAGGAGAGGGAAGCAGTTTGTGTAACCTTGGAGACAGAGACGAGGAGCCTGAAGCGAAGGGAGCGCCGTGCCAGGCGGCACCAGGGTGGGCAGGACCACAGAAGGGATGGCAAGGAGGGAGCTCCCAAAGCTGCCCCGCAACGAGGGTGAGAGGGACACAGCCCGCAGAGGGTCCAGAGGAGCGTGAAGGGGGTCTGTGGAAAACCCATTTAGTGGATAGGGAGCAGAGGGTGAGGCAGAGGAGGTAGCGGAAGAAGAAAAAGGAGGTGGGAGAATAAAGGGAGCAAAGAGGAGAGGAGGAAAGGGGAAAGATCAGATATGAAACACGGCAGAGCAAGGACAAGAGCTGTAAAGAGGCAGCACCAACACCCCAGCCGCCACCACACAGCCACAGTCGTCCCTTAAGCACTGTATCTGACTTGATAAATCCCAGCCATCACCGCACCAGGGCCCTCAGGACCTGGGCTGACTCCTTCTTGCCTTCCTTTCCATGCGGCCCTTCCCACTCGTCCTTTGTTGTGTTCGGCACAAACCCCTTTGCATAAACCACCAGGTCCCCTCCTGCCTGGCCACAAACCCAGTGAGGGACCCCTTCACTGAGTCACTCCTAGGGGCCCAGCCGCAGTGTGCCCGCTGCTGATGCACACACCAGAGACCAAGGGCTGAGGGGGCTAGAAAACAGCGCACACCGGATAGGATACATCCATCACCTGTGGCAGAGATCCATGTTCCTCTGTTCTCACTCAGGGTAGAGCTGTTTCACCCAATCCACAAGCTCGGGAACACCCTGGGAGCAAGCAGTGGCCTTGCCATGCCAGGCTAATGAAGGCCCTGCAGCGAGGCAGTGCCTGGGCCCCCCTCGCAAGCACCGGGGCAGCACAAGGATTGATGCCTGTGTGATGGGCAGGTGACAGCGCTGGGAACAGGCTCCAGGAGCAGTGTCACCTCCTGCCTCATACCTGTGAGCAGGGCTGGTGATGGCCACGTCCCCTCCTGGGCTCTGGAGCTCCAGCCACACCACCTCTGCAAGGGACAGCTCAGTTAACAGAGGGCATCAAACAAGTAGCTCTCTATCTTAATTATGCACAACACTGAAGAGCTCACCAACTTCATCTAATTAGGCTGCAGAGCTCAAGGGCCTGGCCCTTTGTCTCAAACAATGTTCTATGTGACACTATTATCCCTTTGGATATGACCCCTTTGCTGATGTGACTTGTCAGCAGGCCACGGCGCTGCCACATCCTCCCATGGCACACACACACCGGCCACCGGCACCCCCATGGGCCTCTTGCCCCAGGGATGCCAGGCTCAGGGAGCAGCCCCAGGCATCCACCCTGCTCTTACAGGGGCCCTCTGGGCTGGGCAGGGTGGGGATTCAAGCCGTTGTCCCCCCACCTTTAACAAGGCCCCCCAGATGCCATGGGCTGCTGGTGAGGGGAGCGGTGGTGCTGCAGCCATCGCCTCCTGCGCCCAGGCAGTGCTTCCAGGAAGCTGCCCTCGCCCTCTCCCTGAGCAGGAATCAATGCAATCCCCTAAAAGCTCATAACTCGGAGGTAATTATAAGAAGCATCAATTACCCGGCGATGCGGGTTTCATGAATTCAGTGCATTTGCATAGTGATCAATTCAGGCAGGTCCTCCCCGGGTCCCTGGAGGAAGTTAGGACATTGTTCTGCGCGCTATTGATTTTACAATGTAAAACCAAAGCGCGCTCTCCTCTCATTCAGAGCTGCTCATTCAGCCATATTAACTTTCAGATCATTTATTTTTGTATGTCTTTCAACTCTGTTTGTTGCTATCACACAAATGCAGGGTATTACATTGTAGGGAATAATTGAATCAATACAGTCATGGTACTCTGGGTCTCACAGGCTCGCAGGCGCGCGCGAGCTGGCAGGAGCCCATGAGCAGCCTGAGAGGGGGGTTTTAACCTTTCCTGTTATTAAAACACTTGCCTGGCTATGTATTAACTTTCTGCACCGCGTAGCTGCTGCTGTTTCACCTGGTTCGGCGCAGGAGATGCCAGCACCAAGATGAATATGCAGAGGGGCCAATTGGGTGCTCTCTGGGCATCCCCGCATCCTCACAGGGATGTGGTGGGGCTCCTTCTCAGCTCTCCTTCCCGCTCTGTCCTTCTTGGTGGCCACATGCAAATGGGGCAGAGAGGAAGAAGCCCCTTCAAATGAAAGGCTGCCACATAAAGGAAGAATCCTCCTTCAGATTCAAACGGCTCTGGAAAGAGACAGGTTTTAATTCTGCTTCCCCTCCCACTGGGATATTAGACAGCTAAATAGCAGCGCGCCTGTTTCCTTCAGATAACCGGCTCCCAAAGAGCACCGTAATTGTCCCCGGCCCCTCTGCGGCGCCGCGCAGAGCAGGTCATTTACAGCCCCGCACACGCAGCCAAACACAAACCCATTTCCAAGGGAAATGTCTATTCTTATCTGGGCTCTGCAAGAGGGGTGCGAGCGGTCCCTGTTAATTGAGGCTTTGATGGTTGTTGGAGGAGGCTTCAAATCGGCGCTGCAAAGGCTGGGGCGCTGCATGGCGCCTGGACCCATCAGAGCGGGCGCTGCCGGGCTCAGGGAGCAGCACCCACACAAAGAAGGGAAGATGCCCATGAAGACCCCCGGGGTGATGGAAGGGGCCCTGCAGCGGGCTGCCCTCAACGCGGGAGCCGTGGTACCCAGCGCCGCCGCAGGTGCTCCCCCGTGCTGCAGCGCCTTGTAAGCGCGCTGGCTGGCCGGCTGCAGTATCCTCCAGCAAATCAAGCAGCCCCTTCTTGGGATGTTTTCAATCTGCTTTATGTTGATTTTAATTAAAGACTCTGAAACTGAACAAACAGCTCGTAGCAGGTGGCCACACAAGTGTGAAATAAGCAAACTGTTCTATCTGCCACAAACTCCACCAGTAAATTCCTTCAAGTTAATCCCAGCCTCTGAGAGGCTGCGGCGCTGGCTAAAGGCTGTGCAAACCGGCCTCGGTCCTTCTCCAAATATTTGCCTTCATCCCTGCACCACAAGTGGGATGTCAAGTACCAGCATCAGCGGGGTGCTGCCCCCTCGCCTTTGCTGCATCCCATGAGGGAAGGAGGGTGGATTTCCTGCTGGGAATAACTGCAGCCCGGGTTCGGGAGCAGCTCCTGCCACTGGCATTAACCCTGCACCCAGCCTTACCCTCGCCCTCCTCCGGGGACTGCATCCCACCCATGCATCCCTGCTCTGCTCGAGGACCGTCCCCCACACAACCTTGACAGTACTGAGGCAGTGAAGGGCCCTTGCCCAGGTAACAGGCTCTGCATATTGATGGTCCCTGGGGAAGGCAGAAACACAGATGCCCACAAGCTTTTCTTCTTGCAAGGCAGCGCCAGAGACAGCTCAGGGAAGGGAAAGAAGCACAAAGAAGAAACACAGGCACATGTTCCTCTTCATCTCACACCCTGCCCTTGTCAGGAATCCTACCAGCATCTTTAGGAAGGGGACCTCCTACCCTCACACTATGCCCATGTGCTCCCTGATGCTGAAGATGCTGATGCCAACGGCCTGAAGGCCTCTGCTTCCTATGCAGGCAGGCTTTGGGGTGCTCATCCTTTCCCCTCCTCCACTGTCCCTCCAGCCTCAGCATGACGGGAGCAGGCAGAGGGGGAGAGCACTCACCTGGGTGCCATGGAAAGCTGGCAGCTCCCACCACATCCCAACCACAGAGCCATGGAGCAGGAAGGGATCGGCTCCCTGCTCCCTCCTTTCAGCAGGACAGACAATCGGCCACCAGCTCCTTCTCCCCCTGCAGCATTCCCAGCGTGTTCATCCCATCTCTCCTGCCTGCTCCCCTCCAGTGGCCCCAGCCAGGACACCAGAGCCATGCTCGCAGCCGGCTGGTGCCCCTGGGAGCATCACTAAACCACGTTCTCTTTTCCTTGGATTACCGTTGGGGTCCTTCTCCTCCTCCCCATAAATATGGATGCGCAGCTGCTGCTGGGAAGAGTCAATGCAAGCAAAAAGGGGCAGGCTGCGAGCCCCTGCTTCCTCCTGGGCTGCTTCCATGCGGGATGCAGGCGGGTTGGAGGTGGGGAGGCGGAGCAGGATTGGCCTCCCCAGCGCCATGCTCAGGTGTGTGCAGACATGGAACAACACGACACTAACAAAGGCACGGGGAAGAGCCCAGCGTGTAACCGGGAACAGGCAGCCAGCCTGCGCCCAGCTCCCACCGTGACACAGCTTTAACACCTTCCCCAGAGGCCTCACCCAGCGCCTGTCCCAATAGCTCCTCCAGCCCTTTAAAGGCAAGGATGTGCTCTATTCCATACGTTAATCTCCTCATCACCAAATTAATTTCCATCTCAGTTACAGCACGCTCAGACCCTATTAACAAATCATGTCCTAGCTGCTTAGCAACTTTTGTTGTGAGAATCCTATTAGATCATGTTTCAAACCGGCGGAGATGGAACAGCTATTATCTTAATAAGTTAAACATTAAAGGCACCACAGTGGAGACGGGACTGCTCCCGCTGCTCAGAGCCTGGCACACAGAGCATGGCAGGGACCCCAACCTGCACCCCGAGCATCCCATTGCACCCAGGCAGGGCCGCAGGGTGGCACGGAGCTGCTGCCCTCCTCCGGGCTGGTTACGGCAGTGACACACAGGGTGAGCTGTGTCGTGCCTGGATGCACACATATTCTGATAAGGAAGAATAATAACTTGTCAAAGATATATATGATATGTGTTTTCTTTGCAGACACAATATATATTGGGATAATTCATCAACGGACTCGCCTGGCACTGGCCAGAAGAGAGAAAGAATCACAGTGAGGAGAAGCTAAGGCAGAACCCCCTGCCTTCTTATTGCACCAAGCCATAAAGCCATCACAACAGGGGTAAAGCAAAGCAGCTTCCCTCCAGCCCCAGTGGAAGCGGGTCTGCAAGGAGCAGTGCTGGGCCCTATTTCTATATGCTACAAACAGGGGTGAGCACTGACAAAGGGGTGAGCATTGATGAAGGGGTGAGCACTGATGAAGGGGTGAGCACTGATGAAGGGGTGAGCACTGATGAAGGTCCTGGGCAGCCCGAAGGCAAGAGTGGAGCAGAGAAGGGGCAGGAGGTGCCACCAGGACCATTCCCATGTGCAGCCCCATCCCACGGCCCTGTGCAGAGCTGCAGGCAAAGGACCTGCTCCCGAAGCGGTAAATGAGGACCAATGCTCTGGGTGATTTCATGATGCAGAAACACGCAGCCCAATTCCATGCAAACACATCCCTCCTCCCAGCTGGATCCCTGCCTGCTGCTCCAGGTACCACAGCCGGGCATCACCGGGAAGGGAAGCACCATGAGGCCAGCACGGGAGGAGCAAGGGGAGGCTGAGGCACGGCTGCCTCCGTCCGACTGGAGATGAATTGAGCACTGCCATTAAAATGGCACCAGGCAAATTATCAAGCAAAGGTAAACCACTTCCGCACGTCAAAAGCAAAGGCAATCAGTCCCAGGCATGTCCCCCTAGGAAATTATGTGGAGTAATTAATCAAAAGGCTAATGAGAAATGTGTTTTCTTCCTCAGCTTAACACCACATCATATTCTTATTAGCCAAGGTTATTACAATAGTAATCATGCATGCTCCGAGTTCAGATTGGGTTTTTTTGCTCCACTGCCACCAATTTAGAAAGCCATTAATGGGAAAGATAAACCCCGATACACAAAGCAGCCCTTTGTGCCTGGGCACCCAGCGGGCACCCGCCACCATCTCTGTGCTGCCACCCAGTTATAGCCACGAGTGCTGGCCACGGTGGGACCTGCAGCCACACGACGCATGGAGCCCGTTCCCGGGCTGGGAATGAAGCCCTGGACGCCAGGAGAGGCTGTGGATGCGGACAGAGATGGGAAGCACATGGTCTGTGTGCTGCGTTCTCGCTGTGTCAGCACATCTGGCCCCGCTGTACAGATGCTGGAAGTGGGACCTGCGTTGTTCCATGGATCAGGCTGTGAGTGGGTGATGTATTGGGAGTGATGGGTCCCCCCCTGCACCATCTGCCCATCCTGCAGCCCCAAAGTGCACAGTCAGCAGCGCGGTGAAGGGAAAGCATCTCGGCGTGCTATTCAGCATTAAATAACCCAGCCCCCTACAGAGGGGAGAAGAATGACTCTGACAAAACCTATAAAGATTTCCTATGCCATGTTAAGAATGCATTGACCTGATCAGCTCGCTGGAGGGATGCTGAGCCAGAGCGGAGCAGGGAGGGCCAGGCTCGCAGCGACAGCAGAGCACAGAGCACTTCAGTGCAGGAGGATCTCGCACCTTCCCTTCACAGCTCCACCGGCCCCGGCCCTCGGGGCTCCATGTGCGAGGAGTCAAGGGTCAGAGCCCCACTCCTGCCCACCCAGGGGACCCCACTGATGCTCTGCACTGCATCCTTGTCCCTCTGCATCCCCGGGCCGCGCTGGAGAAGGCAGCAGGAGCTCTGCAGGGTGTTTGGCAGCTCCCCTTTGATGTGTGGATTAATGAGAACTGACACCGCTGGAGCCGAGCCTTCAGAAGCCCAAAGGCAGGGCCTGGGGCGAGACTGGAGGGGACAAGGCTCTCTGTGCGCTCCCTTTGATTGCTCCGTGCTTAGCTCCAACGAGAGGCGAGGCAGCAGCGTGAGGCTGGAGCCGGGGCTCTGCTTGGAGCTGGTTGGCTTCAGGTTGTGCTGGGGCACCACCGAGAGCCCCAGCGGGTCCCATGGAGCACCAGCACTGCGGATGGCTCTGCCAAGGCGGCCCTAGCGCATCATGCAAGCCCCAGCGTCACAGCAAGAGGCAGGGTCTGAGCCACTGGGACCCCCAGTGCTGCTCCCATGCTTGTGCCTGGCTTCCTCCTGTTGCTACCTTGACCATGGAGCTCACCTGAGCAGCATTGGCTGGGAGAGGGATGCAGCGTCCCCATGTCCCCTGCCTGGGACTGACTGGGCTCTTCTCCTCTAGGTTGGAGACCCCATGGCACTTGGGCAGGATGGATTTGACACAGCGCTGGCCCTGCTCGACTCACCCGAGCACACCTGGAGACAAACAACAACATCACCATCAAAGTGCCCCCAGGAGGAGGCTGCCACAAAGTCCTTCCTAACCTGCTATTGGAATAACCTCCAGGCACAGCGCTCCCTGGCACCTCAAGGCAGGAGCACAGCCAGGGCAGGGAGCTCAGCTCTGCTCTGCTCTGCTCACAAGGAGCAGGACAAAGGAAGTTGCATCGTGAGCAGCAGCCAAGAGGTTCTATTCCCCACCTTGCAGTGGCAGTGGGGGTCCCTGCTGCAGCCTGTGCTCCCTGCACCCCCATCAGTCAATGTCCCCATCAGAAAGGGGTCCCTGGGGGACAGCAGTGGGGTGTTTGCCCCTGCACCCACCACCCAAAGGGGTGGCACTGCAGAGCCTGGGTGCCTGCAGCTCCGCAGCCCCTCTCTGCACTGAGCCCTTAAAGAAGGAATCTATTAGCTGGTAATTACCTGCGGGCTGGAACACTCCAGTTTTATGAGGGCGATAAAGCACTCCACAATTATCAGCTGTAATTCCTGCTGTAGGCTGTTTACTCTTGGAGCAACACCTGATCTATGGCTGCAGCAGCCCGGGGCTGAGGTCCTGCACATGCACTGCCCAGGCTGGGGGCTGCCGCATCCCTGCTTGACCGAGGGAGTTATCACTTCTGAAGTGCCTCCGAAAGGAACATGGATGCACATCTGCCTCTGCTCAGGTGTAACCGAGGTTAGAGACTGGATTAAGTTACCCCAGAACTGGGTCCGTACCAGCTACCCTGGCCGTGGCCTGGGGGACCTTTCATTGCCTGCAAGGAAGAGACTTAACTCTTCAGCAGTGCTGTGCAGACGAAGCCCTCCACAGCCTCCTCATGGAGAGGATGAGCAGCAGCTCCCCAGGATGCTCTCCATACACATAGACCCAGCCCTGCCCCTGAGGCAGGCGCAGGAGCCATGGGAGACACAGGGAAACTGAGGCACAGGGAGCTTCCCACACCCCACGTGTGGAAGAGAGTGCGCACACCGTGGTGCCCGGCCCTAATCACCAGATTACACATCTCAACCGTGTTTATCTCCATCCAGGCTGCCTTTCAATGTGCTTATTTATCTCCCATTTAGCCTCTGACAGATCAAAGGCTCGGCGGAGGGAAGCGGAGCCGGGCTGCGCATGGAAATGAGCCTTGATACATAATTAATTAACATAAAACAGTTTCATTAGGAGGTGCTGCTACATCCCTGTTTGTCTGCAGCCTTTAAGCTGTGTGAGGAGCAGGAGGGGAAAGGCAGCTCTGGGGAGCCCTGGCCCTGGCCCGGCCCATGCCAGCGGCCATGCTCAGCTCCCGCATCCTCTCCGGGATGGACGCATCCCCTCTTCCCTAATCGCCTGCGATGTCTCCTAGCCTTGATTATTAATCTGTGTTCAATTCTATGAAGAGATAGCCAGGAGAAAGAGTATCAATTTTAGATTAACAAGGTTATTAGCACTTAATTATGTGAGGTGTCTTTGTAATTGAAAAGGGAAAGAGGAAGCACCATAAATATCCCCAGCCCCTGAGCTCCTGGGGGTTTGCGGGTGGCTCTTTCTTCACGAGGCTCTGGAACCATAAATATTAAACATCTCGTGAAACAGATTACAAGGCAGAGAGAGGATGCCCTCTGGATATTCCGGCCTGGAATGCTCTTGCATTAACAAATATTCATTAACTGGGATCTGCAAAGTTATTTCCACCAAGACGCTGCAAGTGAGCGGGAGAGGGAGGTTATTGGGGAAAAAAGGGAGTCTAGAGTAAATATTATTAGTAGTTTTGATCTCGGTGTGTCCCTAATTATGGAATCATTAGGGAAAGCGCACATATGCATGCACAATCACTAACCTGGCACTCTCGGGATGTCATTCCAGCCGGATGGAGGCAGCGGGAGAAGCGAGCCTCCTCCAAAATGAACTGGGGGGCCTGTACCCTGGGGTACCCGTACCCTGGGGTACCCCAGCACAGCCCCAGCGCTGTGCTCCACGGGACACAGACACCAGGCCCTTCTGAGCACCCGTGGCTGGGATTGCTGCTGGTTAGGGAGAAATTAATGTGACAGATCAGGGGTTCTTTGTAATGACAAACTAAGAGGAGACCTCAGCAACACCAGCTTGCATTGCCAGGGCCCACTCTGCTGGAGCCATTCAAGAAGCAGCTCAGGAGCTCTGCTCACCCTCACCAGGACAGGCAGAGCTGGAAGCACCAGCTGAGCCCAGCAGCCCTTCTCCATCGTCCCTCCATCCCTGCATCCACCCCTCCGGCCAGACCCGCAGGCAGGGTCCTGGGGTCCAGCGGCGTCACGCACCCGCCTTAAGCTCTTAATCTGAACTAAACACATTACCCATGAGCTCATCACCAAAAATCTAATTATGATGTGTGAGGCCAGGCTTAATTGCTTGTCCTTGACACGAATAATGCACCACGTAAGCCTATTAGCTGCTGTAAGCCCATTATTATTATTATCGTGCTCACTGTCAAAAGTATGGAACAGCAGAAGAGGGGAAAACAGCGTTGTGCAATTAGCAGCAAATGCCAAAGCAGCTCGGAGGGAGCAGGAGCCACCAGTCATTAGCAGGTGCTTTGTGGGGCTGGCCAAGGGGGAAGCCACACCGGGATGCTGGTGCCAGCAGGGATGCACTGGGCACCAGAGGGACACAGCAGGACTGCAGCATCCTGGCTCCTCCACAGAGACCAACCCCAACCCCACCTTCTCCATGGAGTTCCAGCCAGCCCCAGGGCATGGTTTGCTGATCCCAGGAATGAAGCGCTGGGGCTGCAGCCTCCTCCCGCACTTATCACCACTCACAGGATGTTTACAACAATTTCTCATTTGTGCAATTATTAATCATTTCTCTATCTGCCTCATTTGCATAATAATTACTGTGCTCGGTGAATGACAGAGCTCCAAATTCAATTAAGGCTCTCGTATGCAGGTTCTGTGCTTAAAGCTAATCACAGTGGCTGCTCGGTGCCAGGACCGGGGCTGCTGCCCCTCCACAGGCACCAATAAAGGGATCTGCCTCCTGTGGCAGGTGCTGCATCTCCATCACCCCTCTCATCCCAGGGCATCCCAACAGCTCTGCTGCCAACAGTGGCCGGATGCATCTTCCACTTCTGCACCACCTAAGCTCTCCCATGCTCTTACTGCACAGAGAAAGAGCTTAGTAAAAAGCAGAAGACCTGCCCTACAAGAGCAGCACATTCACACCCAAGCAGGACAGGCAGGAAGGCACAAGTTCTATCCAGGGAAGCACCTCTCCCGCTAAGATGGATTCAGGAAGCCCACAGTATTGTTCTACCTCTCAGAAGCAGTGCCTCTTGGGGTGCCCTGTTTGGCTGGTGCCATGCAGCACTGCACTCACCCACAGCCCTTGCACCACAGGCTGACCATCACTGACTCCCCTCGTCCCTCCTTGTGGAAGAAACACCACCAAAACCGAGTACAAAACAAAGCAGGCTCTTGTTTCCGAGTGCACACACAGGTTCCGGGACTGCTACAAAGGGAACACAGTGAATAAAATCCAGGGAATGAAGCCCCAGGACCATCCAGCTCCAGGGAAGACTGGTCAGGGGAAACACTTTAACACCCTCTGCATGTTTGCTTCCACAGGAAACTGCCCCCCCCCCAAAAAAAAGTGCTGGAAGAGACTGGAGAGGACCAGCTCTGCAGCAACCACGTGTTCCAAATGCCTCCAGCATGAGGAACAACCTGAGATTTAGGACACCTGAAGGCTTGTGAACCGCCCTCAGAGGACAAAGCATTTGGCATCAAACGAATAGAAACCAAATCAGTTTGTAGTTTGTTAGAAGACAAACAAATGGCAATAACCAGCCTCATGGGGAGCAGCAGCGAGAGGAGCTGCTCCTGCACCTCCACCACGGCGCTGCCCCGAGCCCTGGCTCCTCAGGCTGACGGGAAACCCTCTCCTGGCAGCTCTCCTCCAGCCAGCCTCTCCCGGTACAGGATCCAGTGGGATGCTGAGGACAGGCCTTGGTCCAGGCAGAGTGAGCCAGGCAGAGCTGGCCAGGCAGCAGGCAGGAGTGAGTGGTGCTGTGCGTGGTCTGCATGTCCTCATGGTGCTGACCTACATGTCCTCAACGCTCCACTTGTAGGCGAGCTCCTGAACCGCCTTCTTGTTGGCTATCCTGGCAAAGCGCTGCTGCTCGAAGCCGTTGGACCTGCAACCACCACCAAGAACACCATGGGCTGCTGGGCAGGAGCTTCTCCAAAGCAATCAAGCTTGGAGGCATTCTGAGCATCCTGCTATACTTTTACTGTGGTTCAGCCTCCACCTCCATCTGCAGGAGCATCTCTGAAGCTCCTCACACCTTAGCAGATAGTACCAGCCCTTACTATTGGCAACACCCTCATCAACTGGCAGCTGTGAACCTTTCCAGCATGAAGTGTTTGAGGCAAAGCTCACCCATGTTCAGTGTTACTCTAACACAGCATGCATCAGGACACGTACCTGTCCACGCCGTCCCACCGGTGCCCTGGCCATATGTTAAACCTGTTGAGTGGAGGTGCTGGTCCGTTGTACCGGGGCTTTTCTAGGGACACACAGAGCAATAGAGCCATTCACTCCTTCAGTGCAACTATGGACACCTCCCCATCCCCTCAGAGGTACATCAAGCGGTGTGTGTGCAGCTGCAGCTCACAGAGGGAGCTCCCAAAGACACAATTGAATCGGGCTCTCCCAATTTTTAAGTCACCAGATCCTGCTCTCCAAGCTAACAAATAGTAATGACCATTACTGGTAACAAGCCAGTGGCAACACACATTGCTGCTACACTCACTCCATAGAAGGAGGCCTTGAGGACCAAGCTGCTCTTAAACAGCAGCTGCATTTCTATGCTGCCAGGGCCTTAAAGCAGAGATTGGGGTAACTCAGAATCAAACCTTTCTTTTCTTTGTTCTCTTTGGCCTTCCTTTTTTTGATGAACTCAGCCATGGGGTCTCCCTCCCTCTCCTGCTCTCTCAGCATCCGATCCAGATCCTGGTCATCAATGTAACGGGCCAACGGCTTCTGCATCTCCTTTATGGCATCTTCAACGTTCT